>CAIGRF010286762.1:0-26423 GCA_903798235.1 Fraxinus ornus | reverse complement strand
GCAGATGGTAAATAAGATCAACACAAAATGAAACCTGTTTTTTTAATGAAAAATATAGAAATAGCAGGGCGAAGGACAAAATAAACTTTTAACAGGGTCAAAAGGCCCATTGCCACTATTCTCACGTTTTTGAGGTATGTCAAGTTTGTGTTCAAGTTCTCTGGTCTTTTTCATCATGTTTATTTTTCAAATATGTGTGCTGATTTAATCATTTTCCATTAAGTGAAAGCCACAAACGATGACACATTTTTGGGAGGAGAGGACTTTTGACAATACTCTGTTGGAATTTTTGGTGGGTGAGTTCAAGAGAACAGAGGGAATCGATCCGTCAAAGGACAAGCTCTGCAGAGACTTCGAGAAGCGACTGAGAAGGCCAAGATAGAGCTTTCTTTGATATCTCAGATTGAAATCAACTTGCCTTTTATAAATGTCAATGCATCTGGAGCAAAGCATTTGAACATAACGTTGACCAGATCAAAGTTTGAGACTTTGGTGAACCACTTGATTGAGAGAACTAGGACTCCTTGCAAAATTTGTTTAAATGATGCCGGTATTTCAACTAAAGAAGTGGATGAAGTCCTCTTTGTTGGAGGCATGACCCGTGTCCCTAAAGTTCAGGAAATTGTTGTTGAAATCTTTGGCAAGTCCCCAAGCAAATGGGTGAATCCTGACTAGGCAGTTGCCATGGGTGCTGCTGCTATTCAGGGTGGTATCCTCCACGATGATGTTAAAGAGTTACATCTCCTGGACGTGACCCCCTTATCACTTGGTATTGAGAGTCTGGGAGGTATCTTTACTAGATTGATCTATAGAAATACCACCATTCCTAGGAAGAAGAGTCAGGTTTGGAGCTTCTTTATCATGTGCTTTTCCTTGATTATGCGCATTTGTTTGGTAGGCGGTGGTTTAATATAAGAAATATTTCTGTTCAGAGGTATTGATTTCATTGTCCATCCCCTTGTTTATCTTTACAGTCTTCAAGCTATTGTATACAGATGAAATAATCTTCACTTCACTTTTAGCTTATATTAGTTCGATTTTTTGGGCCGTCAGTTTTTTCATCTTTTTTTGTTACTAAAGATTTACAACATCAATGGAGCGTTGATAAAAAAACTCTAGCTATGCTTCGCNGGGTTACCATTACAAAGATTCTTACGTAGTAGGATTTAATCTCATTCATTTAGATATGCAACGTACTTGATCTCTAGGTAAACCTTTCGTAATTGGATCCGTGATGTCCTCCTTTGACTTCACAGAATCTATGGAGATGATATCATTAGAGAACAGTTGCTTAACGATATTGTGTCTACGATATATATGTCTATATTTACCCGTATATATGCTACTTTGAGCCCTTCTAGTAGTCGGTTGACTATCACAATGTATACTTATTGCAGGTACTGGTTTAAGCCAACATGGAATATCTTTTAAGAAGTTACGAAACTATTATGCTTCTTCTCTAGTTTGTCCAAAACAATAAACTTTGATTCTGATGAAGGCAAAACAATAATTTTATGGAACTTCGGGTTTGTCCGTTTTTGGCGAATTGATAGTCCAATTCGATTGGAAAGGGGCCGATAATCACAACTCAGGGCCTTTGCCCTGATGCACGTCAAGTTTTGAGCAAATTCCTTCATTTAGGTCATCAATTAAGCGTTTTTTCCGTTTATAGTAATATTTGATTTAGCAATATCTCATTCAATAAGACTCGGATTGCGATTCCGTTTGTTGGGGGACGACCCTGGTGATTAGGAGAATCAAGATCCATCATAATCTCAATTTTTTCCATTTATGGAAAAAACATAATAATGGAAAAAATAATATTTTTCCATTATTATGTAATATTTCCGAATTTTTCTTAGGTTTTCGCTATTTAAATATTATTATGTCTGGTGATGGTTCCTCCTCGACCAAAGGTTCTCAGGGAGGCGACCAGGCCCCCAGGCAGAGTATGAGGAGGAGGTAAAGAAGTAGATTATGGTAATAGTTTATAGAATTTTGTGTCTGAAACTTCTCAGGAACTTGATTGTATTAGAACTTCGAAGCAACTGCTGAGAGCCTGAGACCCCTATTTGTATATCTGTGAGTTACAAGTTTGATGGAATTATGTCCAAGTGTAGTTTTAGGCCCACTTGACATTCTAAAATGAATATAAATTGAGATTTCCTATTCATTTCAATGTGTTAATTGTCCGGGTAAAAACCTATATACAACTGGTTTGTAGCCATTCAGAGGTTGGAAAGAGTACCATTGATTTGAATGACAAATTACTATCTAATGAAAAATTACTATTTATGGGTTTGCAGTGTCGCAGTGATGATGAATAGTATTATTCGGTTGGAAGGATGCACGTGATATGCAATATTTTGCTTTTTCACTATTTGAGGAAAAGCCATTACAAGTTGTCGATGATAAAATCACAGAAATAATGAAGAAGCGTGAGATCTAAAATAACGAATTAAAAATATAATGCTTATTTTGTCGGGCTACGAAACTCCAAAAGACACCTCTGTGATGTGCTTGGGCTCGAGCACGAGCTGAGATTGATTAAGGATTATTTTTTACATAACTAAAGAAAGGTAATGGTTCGAGGATGCCTTCAATCTCCTAAAAAAATATTAAAAAATCACCATTCCTAAATGAACCAATATAATTTCAACAATATAGCTTTACTACGTGACATCTCCATTATCAATCAAGAAATTTTTGATGTCAAAGCAAAGAAGCCATGTTGCTCGACTTGATCAAGAGGCCATGAGTAAAATTGTGTCGTGATTTCACTTCATCACAAAAGTGTAACTCTTGTCCTTTTTAGTCTATATAAATGTTGAAGTTTGATAAGATGGTCTGTTTGGTTTGGATTAAAATCCAATTAAAATTTCAAGTCAAACTCAACAATTAATTTTAACCAAACATTTCTTGGGATCCAAAACTTTTCAACTACACATTTCATCAACTTTTATTAAAATTTGCTAAAAATTGATTTTAATATCTACCGAACAGTGACTTATTCACACCACAATTTTAATAATTGACTACATTTTAATTGCATGAAAGATTCATAACTTTTGCACATTATCATATTAATGTCTCAAATTTTTTCATATCATTCTTATTCTCAAATTAACATAAATTACTTTTGATTATGTTATCTCCAAAATTTTCTTTAAGATAAAGTAAAAAGACTTATTTGTCCATTGTATTTTTAAATAAGCAAAACAAATAATTATATTAAATACGATTAGATATTTTACCCTCGTTTTAAAGTACGCCAACAATATTTTTGGACAAAAATCATGATTAAGGACCTTTATTTTGATAGATGAAATGTTAAAAATAAGAATATGATGAACAAAAAAATTTTAAGGATATAAATATGATAATAAATAAAGGTTAACAATGGTAACATTTAATATAAATAAAATATAATGCAGTTATAAAAAAAATGTGATTTGAATCCATTTTATTAATTGCATCACAATTTTAATATTAATCAGCCCGGCTTGTCTTCTATTCTTTCGACTTTTTTTGTTCATATTCACTTTCAACCACACATAAATACAATAAAAAACTTGTTTGAGTCCCATTTTATTGTAAGAATGCATTTTAGAATAGTAAATTGATGGAGAATGCATATTTAAAAAATAAGGAAAAATTTTGAATTTACGTGATTGAAAAACATATCTTGAAAATAAAGTGGATCAAACAAGGGCAAAATATTCTATACGTAAATTCAAAAAAATTTCATAAGGGCAAAATATTTTATATGTAAATTTAAAATTTTTCCATACTTTTTAACTACACATTTTTCAAAAATTCATTTTTTTAAATAATATTTTTCAAAAAAAAAAAAAAAAAGACCACAGAAGGACTGCTCAACCTTTAAACATGCATCTTAAATTCATAAACTCATAAGTCTATGATTCGTTAAGTAAATTATGTTAGTGCTGTTTTTATCAGTTTTCAGTTTTCTTATAGGAAGCAGCAGTTTGTCTATTCTGGTGCCCTAATCCTAATCCTATTCACATCATAAACCCTAGATTTTGTATTTGCCCCTTCTCTCTCAGAAAGAATTTGTCTATCCTCTCAATATTCAAAGCCACTGGTAAGATTTCTGTGTGCATAAATATTCATTAATTATCTTGATTTTGGATCTATATAAATTAATTGATAGATTCATAATGTCAGTGTTCTTAACTTTGCAGATAATTACCGATTTTCTTTAATGGGGATTAAAAAAAGAGTGGCCGATTCCATAGAAGAAGCAGAAACAGTAAAAGAGAAAGAATTGAGTTCGGAGAATGAAGATGCTAATCCTGAACCCTCTAAAAAGAAATTGAAAAAGGAGAAAAAGAGAAAAGAAACTGAAACTCATGAAGGCGAGGATCAAAATGAAGTGAATGCGCTATCAACCCCCTCAATTACTCATAAGCCTTCTGTAAATTCAATGGAAAGAAAAAAGAAAAGAAAATCTTTAGACAAAGAAAGACACCATGGCTCCCCAAGAAAAACGGCTTTAGAATTAGGAAAGAATAAAAACGAGGGTATAACTCACAGTAGTAGTGGTGGTGGTGGTGTGTTGCCGGAGTTCCACATTGGGGTGTTCAAGGACCTTTCGGCAGCTGATGCAAGTGTCAGGGAAACAGCGGCTGAGGCCTTAGTTTCAGAGTTGATGGAAGTTCAGAAAGTTTATGATATGTTGGAGGATAAGCAAGTAGTGGAGGACGCACTGAAATTGGAAGCTGAGAAGGATGATGGGTTGAATAATTGCGCCCCATCCTTAAGGTATGCTGTTCGGAGACTCATTCGTGGGATTTCCTCATCAAGAGAGGTGTGTTTTTTTCCTCTTTTTTTTCCTGTTATTTCAAGTTGTTTCTTTTCAGCTTTCTTTTCAACTGTTATGGTTCTGTACGAAGATATTGTGCATAGTTAAATGAATCATGGTTTCCCTACAACGTTATATAAACAAATATACAATATCTGCTCTCTGTTTACAAGATTCAGTCATTTTGATTTTTGATTTTCTATCTTATCAATGTTCAACCTGCTCATTAGTGGAATCAACATTTCTTTGTAGGGGAAAAGAACCGGATCTTGTGTTGTTTCTGATGTTGATGTTATTATCTGTTTGAATATTAACTTATTGAAGGAACTATCACCAATTTTCTAAGAAGTATAAAGATCATATACACTTTTTTGCTTGTATAACTAGTATCTGACTATCTGTTCTTTTTCTACATTTTATTGGTACTTCATAATGGTCTATTGGTTCTTACACTGAATATTTTCCACACCTTACTATTTCTTGACATTTATGTTTCAGATACTGATAAATCAGAAGTTAAAATTCTGGCTCTTGTATATGCAGGCCTTTTAGTTTTTTACCTTTCCGTGGAGTTGCTTGCAGAGAAAATTTTAATAATTTGTATTTTATACTAATACTTAGAGGCATATATACATATTTCATATGGCTCTACACAGTAATAATTGATTCAATCCCAATCTAAAGTATGCTCACGGAGGAAGTTTTAGATAGTTCATCTCATTTACAAAGATGACATAAGATGCCTCTACTGTATTAATGACGCGGGGCGTTAGTTGGACGCGTGGGTGCACTTTTTTATTGTAAAGAATGTGTGGAAATTTGTCTAATTATCTACTACTAATGACATTTCTGCAAAACTTATGGCCTAAATGTGATTTTTCTCCTCTTCTTTCTTTTCAGTGTGCAAGACAAGGATTTGCCTTGGGTCTTACAATTTTAGTAGGCACAGTTTCTAGCATCAAAGTGGAGTCTTTATTAAAGCTAATCGTTAATTTATTGGAGATCTCCTCTTCAATGAAGGGTCAGGTGGGTAATGTTGTTTGATTATGTTGAAGGATTTAATTCTATTGTCATTTTCTCTGTGTAAAAAATTTAGCTGGTTTTGTAGGAAGCAAGAGACTACCTGTTGGGCCGCTTGTTTGCATATGGAGCCCTGGCAAGATCTGGAAGACTGACCGAAGAATGGATTATGGATAGAAACACTCCTTGTGTTAAAGAATTTACTAGTTGTCTTATATCCCTTGCAGCTAAGAAGCGATACTTACAAGAATCTGCTGTCTTAGTTATTATGGAAATGGTTGAGAAGGTAATCTCATCTTTAAGGAAAGCTTGTGGTCATTGTGGGGGGGGGGGGGGNGGGGTGAGGCATTGCCATTCCCATTCCCTTGACTTTGATTTTTTTCTGTTCTGAAGGAATAAGTAATACCTTGATTTTTCATTGACGTTATGTTCAACGATTTTGCCCGCTCGTAGTGATGTGGGAATGCTCCTTAGATAGTTAAGATTTATTGTTTGATGATTAAAAAGAGTAGGAACAATATTGTAATATGTTATAAGTTCTTGTGCTATTGTAGAATATGCAGCAACAAATGGCTTTTGCCGGAAAAGTAAATAGGTCATTGACAACTTGTCTCAGTCAGAAGTTCATCAGAAAAGAGATTTACATTTTTCTTTTTTCATAGTAAGTAGAATGACGGAGATGTTCCTTGATTTCATTACCCATATTTCATGTTGTTTTATCAGTTTGTGTCAGCATTGTGGTAGTAATGTATGGATCTTAATCAATTTTCTTCTGGAGGTTAGTCATTACAGTTATGTTATGTACATGCATGCATAAAAACAGATGTGTTCACATAAATATAATTGATGATAAACTGGAGAATTTAAATTATTAGTTCCATGGTTTTCTACATTCCGTAATTTATTCCAACGTTTAATGTTGTCACATAAAGTTTTTTCTGTTGTTCCTTCTTCGTAACTTGAAGTTTCTTTTATCATTCATCTAGAACATTGATGTTTGAAATGGTGTCTCAGTTACCCGTTGAAGCCCTGTTGAATCATGTTCTGGAAGCACCAGGAGTTCATGAGTGGTTTGAAGGAGCAACGGAAGTTGGAAATCCTGATGCTTTGCTTCTAGCCATTAAAATACAAGAAAAAATTGGCGCTGATGCTAAAGCATTTTCCAAGCTTTTGCCTTCTCCATATAATCAAAGCAGGCTTTTCTCTGCTGATCATCTGTCTGCCATTTCTAATTGCTTAAAGGTGACGTTCATATTTTTTTATTTTATTACCCTTAAGAAGGGGAGAATCTTGATATGTCATATGTATATATAATTGATCTATTTATCATAAATATCGTAGGAGTCCACCTTTTGTTTGCCTCGGGTGCATAGTGTCTGGCCTGTTTTGGTAAATATTCTCCTCCCCGACTCTGTTGTGCAAGATGTAAACTTTGTGTCAGGTCCAAGTACCACAAAGAAGCACAAAAGAGGTCGCAAGGGTAATTCGCTTGAAGATGTCGAGAAAAATCTTAAATGCTTTTTTGAAGTTGTTATTGAAGGATCACTCTTGACTTCCTCGCATGATCGGAAGAACTTAGCATTTGATATTATGTTGCTTCTACTGCCGAAGCTACCTGCATCTTGTGTGCATGTGGTGTTGTCCTATAAAGTTGTCCAGTGTCTTATGGATGTACTTGCAACAAAAGATTCATGGCTTTTCAAAGTTGCACAACATTTTATTAAAGAATTGTCTGAGTGGGTCCAGCATGATGATGCCAGGAGAGTTGCAGTTATTCTGGCTCTCCAGAAAAACACCAACGGAAAATTCGATTGCATCACCAGGTCAAAAACAGTTAAAGATCTGATGTCAGAATTGAAGTCGGGATGCGATCTGTTCATTGAAAATTTGATGACCATGTTTCTAGAAGAAGGTCATACTTCAGAGGAACCATCAGATCAGAGTCAAACAACAGATGACAATTTGGAGATGGGTTCCACAGAAGATATGGATTCTGTTGGAAATCTGGGAAGTCCTGATTTTCTCAGAACCTGGGTTGTTGAATCTCTTCCCAGTGTGTTGAAGCAATCAAAGCTAGATCCGGATGCAAGGTTCCACGAGCAAAAGAAAATTCTGAATTTCCTGTCTGTTCAAGGATTATTCTCTTCAGCTATTGGGACAGAAGTGACGTCTTTCGAGTTACAGGATAAGCTTAGGTGGCCAAGGTTGGCAATTTCTAGTGCGTTAAGCACTGTATGCATTGAACAGCTACAATTATTGCTTGCAGATGCTCAGAAAGGGGAACACCTACAATTATTGCTTCCAGATGCTCAGGATGGGGAAGCACCTCATGCGGTGGCATGTGGTCTTGAGACAAATGATCTTGGATCTTACTTTAGGAGGTTTCTGAGTATATTATGCAACATCCCTTCAGTTTCACTGTCAAGGGCCTTGAGCACTGATGACGATGAAGCATTCAAAAATCTTCAAAAAGAGTTATCGAAACTGGAAGCAAAGCAGAGTCAGTTATCGAGACAGGTATTCCATGCTTTTGATATTTCCCACTCTAAAGAGTATCTCCACATTGTTCTTCACAATCTTTTAATAATTTTTTCCTCATTCATTTTGTTGTATTAATCTTCATGTTAGGGAGGGGTGCTGTGTTTATGATCTTTGTTGTGGCGTGTAGAAAAAATTCTCCTATATTGATTCCCACTTATTTCTTATCCTTTTCAGTTTACATCCTATGCCTGGATTCTGGTTGTTATGCATGACAATGCACTCACAGATTGACTTTCAAATAAATCCTCATTTTGTTTTATTAATAATGATATTTTAATAGATGAATAACTATTTCGTTAACCTTTGATGTCTTTAGGGAAGAAATTTTAATCTTAGCATGGACGTGAGTAAAATTCATGCCATGAGGTATTTGCTAATCCAACTGCTGCTTCAAATCCTAGTCCGACCTGGGGAATTCTCTGAAGCTGCTTCTGAACTTATTATGTGCTGCAAGAAAGCTTTTGGCCCTTCTGATCTTCTGGAATCGTCTGGTGAAGATGAACCCGATGGGGATGGTACACCTGAGTTAATAGACGTTCTTGTAGACACATTGCTTTCCCTAGTTCCGCAGTCATCAGCTCCTATGCGATCTTCTATCGAGCAGGTAAGTCACAGAACACTATGTATACCCATGGGGTGACTGATTATTAGATGAATATTCCTCTCCCTCATCTTTAAAAAATCTTGTGAATCTATGAAAACTGTTCTCAAGTAAATATCTGTATTATATTGCTTTACTAGGTTGAGCAAGTTTTCATTTATTTTGTTACATTAGAATCCTCTATATTGTTGCCTCCTCCAATGTCTTTGCTGAATTCCCAACCCACTGAAATGAAATCTTAAATACGATAAGGCGAGAGGTTCTTATTGCTAAAATTGTTGTAAGGTACATTTCATATATTCCAGTCTCTAGGTAGATTATAGGTCTTCAATTGAGTACAGCTCATGAGATACTGTACGAATATAACTGTGTTGCAAAGCATCAATTTTCTTCTCTCATCATACATGCAGAGTTGCTATAAGCCTATAAGTGAACTTTGTTAGCATATTGAAGAACAATATTTTCTTAAAGATGATTCATCCCATGATTAACAGATAAGTTTGAACCCTACCAGTGAGTTGGGTTAGGATGTTGAAGAACCAACATTTTCTTGAAGATGATTCATCCATGACCAACAGAGAATTTCAACCATCATAGGATTGCTCAATTTTCCTAATCTGTTCTTATTCAAGCTTTTCATCAAATTTGTTGTAGACAGTAGTTTTATGTTCTCGAGGTTAGTCAGAGTTGGCTGAATTGATTTCATTAATACTATCAATCCTATATATACTAGTGCACTCCATCTATAAAAAAGGAATAGTATTATCCTATTACTAATTAATTCCTAGCTAGACTATACATAGAATACCAGTTAAATAGATCTCCTATTTAACACCCCTCTTAAGTTGGCGTATAGATATTACACACGCCCAACTTGGATAGTAATGTATAGAATGTCACCAGCAACTGAATTATCCCTTAGACAAATACTTGTCACTAGAAGCCTACATACAAACGACAATCACAAAAAGCATGCACGAGATGGTGACAAGTCTTTGAACAATAAAGGCCCTGTGCACTCATCCACAAGTAGTGCACACAAATAGAACCTCGTGCAATCAGCAGAAGCCCTTCGTGCATGATACCAAATTGACAACCGCAAGAGGTAGTTCACATAGTAGATGTAGTCTTTGCACTACAGTAGCAAATAGATGTCATGGATCAATGGCGAACAACATAAAATAGAGAGGTCTAATCTGTAAGAATCCAAAGGAGTACCACAATGTTGGGTTGACCAAGACGAAGGGTCGCACAACACTAGAAAGGGTTGCCAAAGGGTGTCTTTGGTAGCGAGAACAATAGAAGGGCCGCACAAAACTTTAAGGCGTAATTGAAGGTCTGTTTGATCAAGAAAAATGATCGTACCACAGAGAATGGTTGTCGAAGAGTCGCAACTCTTGGAAAAATGGGAGAAATTGGAGGACAACTGCAACTACGATAAAAGATTTGATAACCACCAAAAAAAATTAGAGGTAGTAGAAAACCCAATGGGCCAACGTTCGTAGAAAGAAATCTCGATTATAGATATCATAAAATAAATTCGAAGACTCCATTAGCAAAAGACAAAAAACGAAGGTCCATTGCTGCATTAAAATTTAGTTTTTCTCAAGCAATCACAAAATAACTGAGTGAGGACCATTACTACAGAAGACCAAAAATCAAGGTTGCTGCAACAAGTCTGGGACTATCTATAGATGGTCGAGAAGCTCTGGGTGGTGGTCGAAGGTCGCAATGTGGCGGAATAGGTTAGGGTTTATCTTGGGTTTCTTTGATTTCATAACTTTTTTTTTGTTCTTGGATTAGGGTTTGCAATTTAGGGCTCAATCCCTAATTAAAAATCGTAATTTTCAAACCAAAATTGATATATAGAATAGAAACAAAAAAACTTGGCCGAACGAGCGACCCAAGGCCATTGAACGGATGCAATTTTAAGTTTAACCAAATTCGGATCAAATTTGCTCTGATGCGAAGTTGAAATTTAAGCGAAATTGATTTTATTTATATAATCAATCCTATATATACTAGTGTTCTAAAAAGCATAATGTGTGGCTAGACGTAGAGGTTAAGCTTCGAGTTAGGCTAGCCTAAGGGTAAAAAAGCACAAAAAAGTGTTTTTATTTTTTAATATTATTTTAAAATTTTAATCAATCTAAAAATCATTTAATAATACATACAAATTATAGTACCAAATACAGTTCAAGAGCTTAACAAAATAATATGTTTTCGTATGATAAATAAGATATAGTATAATAGTGCTAATTGAAAATATTAGGAGAGTGTTTATTTTTTGTTAATTAGCTCACGTTTGGTATATATTAAAATTTTCATTTTCATTCTTCTACTCATTTTTAACAGCACATCTTTCAATAAAATAATATTTTCCATCACATCAATAAAATTTCCTTCTTTTTCAAGCACACATTCTCCATCAATCTACTATTTCAGAATACATTCTTCCAAAATAATATGGCTCAAACACACCCTTAGTAAAAGATGGGGAAAATGATTAAGTAACTTAATAAAATATAAATAACTATTTATACGATAGTACAATATGTTACAGCCAAATCAAAGGTACAATACTCTACAACCAAACCAAATGGATTCTTATTCCACAACGAAAGCTCACAACATAATCCTTGGAGACGTCCTCTATAAATTATTGGGTCAATAAGTGGGTAAACAACTTCTTGAGCCTTTCAATCCAATTGGCTAAAAGTTGAAAGATTTATAAATATTAAACAATAATAACAATAATAATTATTAAACTTTTAAAATTGTTTGGAAATAAATAATAATAATAATGAACGCCTTGATGCGCTTTAAACGGTCAATGGAACGTTGCCTTTGACCGCTTAATTAGCGCCCAGGCCCTAGGCGTGGCGTTTTTGCCACGTCTTGCACCTAGGCGCTCCATTTACAACACTGATATATACTAGTGCAATTTATCTATATAAAGAAAAATATTATCTTATCACTACAATTCCTAGGCTAGAATACAAGTTAGAATAGATCTCCTATTCTAACTGTCAGTCACGTTAGGATCAACATATTTATTGATGTGTTTCTTTGTCGAAGACATAGAGAAGTTATGACCCTTAATCTTGCGTTGTTTATCCTTTTTGGTAGACTTATTTTCAAAACAGTTTTAATCTGAATATTATATTGCTTATTTTGCGCTTTCATGCATATCGATTGTGCAGACAATCCATAATTAGCTGCATATTTAAATCAATCACTAGTTGCTTCTGTTATTATCCAGGTTTTTATGAATTTTGGTCCCAATAATGTCTTTATAGGTTTTCAAGTTTTTTTGTAAAGATGTTACGGACGATGGGTTGCTTCGGATGTTACAAGTCATCAAAAAGGATTTAAAACCAGCTAGACACCAGGATACAGATAGTCAAGATGAAGGCGATGCTGATGATGATCTTCTTGCTATTGAAGAAGCAGAGGAATCTGATGTGGCCGAGACAGGTGAAACTGGTGAAAGCGATGAGCAGACAGATGATTCTGAGGCAGTGGTTCGGGAAGATTCTGATGATGAATCCGATGAGGGGATGGATGACGATGCAATGTTCAGGATGGATACTTATCTTGCACGAATTTTCAGGGAACGGAAGAACCAAGCCGGAGGTGAAACTGCCCATTCTCAGCTTGTTCTCTTCAAGCTTCGCGTTCTCTCTTTGCTGGAGATTTACCTACATGAAAATCCAGGCAAGATTTATATTGTCAAGTTTGCTTATGATTCCTCAAAGTCTCATTGCATAAACATCAAAGCATGATTTCTGCATGATTTCTCTTTGCATTCCTTAGGTTAGTTGCATCGTGTCAATAATCTTCTCAGAAGCCATAATCTAGGAATTCATTTAACAGCATGTTTTTTTAATGTCATCCACTTTTCTTTTTTGTTTTCCTTTGGGACTTCTTAACTTCGTAGTTACACCTTTTGGCCAATGTTAATCACTTCGGAAATACCAGACTCGTCTTCAAATTAAGCGAAGGAGTGATTATGGGGGAAGAAAAAAATAACTGTACAAGGATAGGTTTATTTACAAATTACATCATTCATTTTGTGAGCAAACTTGTACTGATATTCTGCATTTCAGCATTTTCATATATGGAAGTCAAATATTTTGATTCACTTCATTCATCTTTGCAGAAGTAGGGTATTAAGATTTTCTTGTATACAGGTAAACCGCAGGTGCTGAAAGTTTTCTCACACCTTGCTCAAGCATTTATACATACAGAAGGTAGTGAGCAGCTCGCCGAGCGGATTTGGGGTATTCTGCAAAAGAAAATCTTTAAAGCGAAGGACTATCCGAGAGGCGAAGCTGTACAGCTTTCTTTACTTGAAGCACTTTTGGAAAAGAACTTGAAGTTGGCAGCAAAGCCTTTCAAGAGGAAAAAGTCTGCTTCCAATCCATCTAAAAAGAAGCAATCTGCCTCGTGGAATCGATACAAAAGGATAAGTTCACTTGCTCAAAGCTCTACGTTTTGGATTTTGAAGATCATAGATGCAAGAAACTTTTCATCCTCTGAATTGCAGAGGATGTATGATATTTTTGAAGTTGCATTAGTAGGCTATTTTGACAGTAAAAAGTCGCAGATGAAATCTGATTTTTTGAAAGAAATATTTAAAAGACGAACTTGGATTGGGCATCACTTCTTTGGTTTTCTTTTGGAGAAATGTGGTAGTGCAAAATCACAGTTTCGGCAAGTTGAAGCTCTTGATTTGGTGAAGGAGATTTTGAAATCATTCGTCTCTTCTAATGCTGACGACGAAAGTGGGCAGAATGCATTAAAGATGACGTTGAAAAGCCATCTTCCAAACATCTGCCATCTAATCAAGCAGTTAGTGACCAACATGCCTGAAAAGCAGTCCAGACGAGCTGATGTCCGTAAGTTCTGTACCAAAATATTCCAAATTTTAAAGGCTCATAACCTGGGCTCGTCGTTTCTTAAAGCTTTGGAGCCGGATGGTCATACTGCTTGTGAATCTCAACTTGGAGAGACATTTCTTTCTATGAAGAAGCAGGAACACTAATACGTAGCAGCATCAGTTGCTGGAAGCTGTATTCAGGGCTCATTCAACCTCAATTACTGCGAAGCTTGGGAAGTGGTGAATTGGCATTACTCCTCAGAGGTAGGTTTGATGGTGCTTTATTGACCTTGGAAACTGTTGTTAACTTGTCATAAAACACTTATTTGCAGGATGTTGTAGAGTTTTCTTCCCCTGTTTATCTGCAGTTTTCTTGTTCTATCTTTAGTGTTTATTTCAGTCATTGGTCCTTTCCAAGTTGCTTTGACCTTTAGTTGACCAAAAAATAAAAAAATTGACTTGTTTTTGACCAATTAAAAGAAGGATAGAATTGTAACTTTACATCTCTCATAAAATAATAAATATAAAGAATTACTATTCATCATCTTCCCCAAACCCCTGCCCCACCCCAACCACAACCACAACCAACCAAATCCACCTACTCTCACCGCTACTGGTCATCTCAGAAAATTTCTTTAAAACATTAAAAGATACCATATTGTAATTAGATTCTTATAGAATCCTAGGTCCTCGCAAATCAAGAATTGCTACATACTTCCATCTGTTATCCAAACAATTGTTCATCATCTTTGCTCCCTCCCTTACTAGTCAAAACACTCAGTACCATAAAGCTCTTCACATATTCCTAGATTCTACTTTCAGATCAAAGATTGTAAGTTCTTAAACAATTTTCCTTCTTTTCTTAGCTTGGTTTAGTGATTTTTTTATTTTTTATTTTTGTAATGTTTTTTGTTGATTTCTTGATAATACTTTAGTTTCTTAGGGGTTCATTTTCTTGCTTTTCTTGGATTGCTATAGAAAACCCTTTTCTGATCTTGAAGTAAATCTTGATCTTTTTTACAAAATTGAAGCTACCTATTGAACCACTTGTGTACATATTCAAATATTTATTAAAACCAATAATTGGATTGTCCACTAGATTTTCTTCCATTCACAACCTGTGTCAATTTTACTTGAAATTTCTGGATTTTTCGACAATTTAAACCCCAAAAAAACAGTTTTGAAGTGGGTTCTGTGAAAGATTCAAGAATTGGAGAGAGAGAGAGAGAGAGAGAGATTCCATTTTGATGGGAGGAAGAAAATCAAGAAATTATTTATGTTTCCTAGAAGATTTTCTAAATTGTGAAAAGGGATCTTCTAAGGGGAAGTTTGGATAGAGAGAATTATGTTGTGATTCTTGAAAGGAGCCCACATGAATGTGGTCGTGAGGGTAGGTGGATTTGATTGGTTGTGGTGGGGTAGGGTGGTGCGAGGTTGGGGGATGGGAGGGTTTGGGGAAGAAGATGAATAGTAATTTTTTTATATTTTTAATTATTTTGTGGGAGAAATGTAAACTTACAATTACCCTTCTTTTAGTTGGTCAAAATAAGTCGATTTTTAAAGTTTTTGGTCAACTAACAAACAAATAGATGGTCCAGTTGCAACGAAATGAAGTGTTTGGTACTATGGGTGCAACAAGTGAAATGTCTGGGTACAATCTGCAGTTAAGTGAAAGGTTTGGGACCGCAGCTGCAATTTTCCTTTTTCTTAAAGATGATTCATCCCATATACCAAACCATAACAGGGTGGCCCAGTTTGCCCCAATCTGTTCATATTTAGCCCATGTTTGACACCCTTTTTTTTCTCATTCTCATTTTTTTTCTCTTCCTTTCAACCACACATTCTCCAAATAAAATAATATTACACACAAATCTGAAAATTTTCATCACTTTTCCACTACACATTCTCCCATCAATTGCTATTTCAAAAATTCCATTCTCATTAAAATGAGATTCAAACACAAGCTCAAGTTTTTCATCAAATTTGTTGCATATAGTAGATTATATTCCCAGTTATATAAAAGAAGAATATGCTGTTTCTTTGTCGAAGACAGGAGAGTTATGACCCTCAACATTATATTGTTCATCCTTTTTGGTAGACTGATCGTCCACATTTTAATCTGAATATTGTATTGCTTATTGCGCTTTCATGCATATCAAATGTGCAGACAATCAATAGCTAGTTGCATATTTTAAATCAGTCACCAGTTGCTCCTATTATTATCCAGAATTATGATTTTTGGTTACAATAATGTCTTTATAGGTTTTCAAGTATTTTTGTAAAGATGTTACGGATGATGGGTTGCTTCGGATGTTGCGGGTTATCAAAAAGGATTTAAAACCAGCTAGACACCAGGATACAGATAGTGAAGACGAAGGCGATGCTGATGATGATATTCTTGCTATTGAAGAAGCAGTGGAATCTGATGTGGCTGAGACTGGCGAAACTGGTGAAAGTGATGAGCAAACAGATGATTCTGAGGCAGTAGTTGGATTTGGGACTGAAAACACGGAGATTCCGGATGATTCTGATGATGATTCCGATGAGGGAATGGATGACGATGCAATGTTCAGGATGGATACTTATCTTGCACGAATTTTCAGGGAGAGGAAGAACCAAGCTGGAGGTGAAACTGCCCATTCTCAGCTTGTTCTCTTCAAGCTTCGAGTTCTCTCTTTGCTGGAGATTTACTTGCATGAAAATCCAGGCAAGTTTTGTATTGTCGAGTGTACTTGTGGTTCCTCAAAATTTCCTTGCATAAATAGCCAAGACTGATTTCTGCATCATTTCCTTTTGCATTCCTTTGGCCATTTGGACCATGTTATTCAATCTGGAAATACCAGACTTGTCCTCATATTAAGTACATGGATAGATTTAATTACAGATTACATCATTCATTTTGTGAACATACTTGTTTTCTACGTTGCAATATTTTCCTATATGAGCGTCAAATATTTCGATTCTCCTCATTCATCTTTGCAAGTAGGATATTCAGATTTTCTTGTATGCAGGTGAACCACAGGTACTGAAAGTTTTCTTGCACCTTGCTCAAGCATTCATAAATCCACATACCACAGAAGTTAGTGAACAGCTCGGCCAGCGGATTTGGGGTATACTGCAAAAGAAAATATTTAAAGCGAAGGACTATCCGAGAGGCGAAGCTGTACATCTTTCTTTGCTTGAATTGCTTTTGGAGAAGAACTTGAAGTTGGCAGCAAAGCCTTTTAAGAGGAAAAAATCTGCTTCCAATCCATCAAAGAAAAAGCAATCTGCCTCCTGGAGTCGATACAAAATGATAAGTTCACTTGCTCAGAGTTCGACATTTTGGATTTTGAAGATAGTTGATGCAAGAAATTTTTCATACTCTGAACTGCAAAGGATATTTGATATTTTTGAAGCTTCATTAGTTGCTTATTTTGATAGTAAAAAGTCGCAGATGAAATCTGATTTTTTGAAAGAAATATTTAAAAGACGACCTTGGATTGGGCATCACTTCTTTGGTTTTCTTTTGGAGAGATGCGGAAGTGCAAAATCACAGTTTCGACAAGTTGAAGCTCTCGATTTGGTGACGGAGATTTTAAAATCATTCCTCTCTTCTCATGCTGATGAAAGTGGGAAGAATGCATTAAAGATATTGAAAAGCCATCTTCCAAAGATATGCCATCTAATCAAGCAGTTAGTGACCAACATGCCTGAAAAGCAGTCCAGACGAGCTGATGTGCGCAAGTTCTGTACCAAGATATTCCAAATTTTAACTGCTCATAATCTGAGCGCAGCGTTTCTTAACGCTTTGGAGCCAGATGGTCATGCTGGTTGTGAATCTCAACTTGGAGAGACATTTCTTGCTTTGAAGAAACAGGAAAGCTAATACATAGAAGTGTCATGTCTGCTGGAAGCTGAATTCACGGGGCTCGTTTAGCTTCCATTTACTGCAAAGGTTGAGAAGATGTCTGTTGGCATTACTCCTCCTAGGTAAGTTCGATGGTGCTCCATTGACCTTAGAAACTGTTTACTTATCATAAACCACTTATTTGCAAGATATTATACAGTTTTCTTGTTCAATCTTAAATGTCTATTTCAGTCACTGGTCCCCATCCCAAGTTGTAGGACCATTCAATTTTGAGCCAAACTAGTTAGTGTATTTTTCACCCATGTATTGACTTCTATAATTAGCCTTCGTTCAGTTTTGTATGATTGCAGCACGTTCCATTAATTAGTATTGAATAGAAGTAGACGATTTATAAGCTCTTTTTTCCTTGTAAGTATTTTTTTCGTTACTATCGAAAACTAGAAGGTTTAAAAAGGCGATGTGGAGAGGCAACAGGATTTTTGCCATTCTTTTCAAAGAAAATAGGAAATGTCTGGGTTTACATATTCGTAGCGGGTTCAAATTCAACTAAATAAATTTCTCATCCAAATACCAGGTCGAGTTCGATGCCATTTTATGTATTTTTGCTTCCAAGGACAACAAATCAATCCATAATAAGAGAACATTTTGAAGTCTTGACAGAACGAAAAAGGCATTAGATATGCCTGTCATGGAAAATACACGAGTAGACGCTTGATAGTCGCTAAATTGAGAGAGTAACTTTTCCTTTTTATTCTTTAGCTCTCAGTTCTTTTGTTGGTTAAAATTAATTTCATTGGAAATTTTACACGTTTTGTCTTTTCAACAAGGCATCTAATTTTACCCGAAAAAAAGTTGTCGTGCGCACTATCCCATACCAAAAGAATCTGGAAAAATAGCCCTTTATTGCATCTTTGAAATGGGTTCTGAATTCCACCAAACAACAGATGAAATTTGATGCGTACCAAAGTATATTTGCCAACTTGAATTAATTTACACCAGCACCAAGCAAGAATGTTCTTGTAGAGCAAGTGATGTGATGAGAAATATCAATCTTATTTTTGCTTTCTTCTTCTTGTTTCCCACCAAAATCATGCCTGCCAACCTCTCTCATAACCCCCACATATTTTGTTCCCCCAAAACTCGTATTCAAACTACAACAATTGAATTCAGATCAAGATTGGCCTTATTTTCTTTCAATTGCATCAAAAAACACTGGGAACATATACAACATAATCACTGTACAACAGTATCTCGACTATATCTACACTGTAACCTTCCCTCCATATTCCCTTAACGCAAACCCACCTCCCACTTTTACTTCTAATGCAGCAACTTCAATACTCGACCAGATTCCCATAATTCCATTCAGCTTTCACATATTGGCATCTTTGCAATACTCTGCAAAAGGTGGGTCGAAAAATTCAGCTCCTCTCTCTAGGCAACACACACGTTGAAAATCAAAATATGCTTTACCTTAATTATCACTATCCTAATGTAGCAACCCATTCTAAGGCAAAGTGCCATTTTTGATCGGTTAATACTCAAATCTTTGTAAAGGCTTAACCGAGATGTCAGGACTGTGCATCGTCTGCATCAGAGTCACTACTGGAGGAACTCCCTGAATCAGAACCTGTCAAGAGAAGGAAGCTCGGGATATGAGCATTGTATTAATAGAGCCTTCCAATATCTCAATTCCGAGCAACAAATTTCTCAACATAATTCAGAAATGGAAGAATCAATACCACTGGAAGACGATGAATCACTACTGGAACTGCTAGAACTACTAGAGCTACTACTGGCATTGCCTTGATCATGACCTCCACCTCCACCTCCACCCCCTTCATCCTTCTCGATCTCGATGGGAGGAAAGCTTGTCACAGGCATATCATCGTCAATATCCACATCCTCGTCCTCATTCTTTTTCGGCTTCTTTCCCATGTCATTTCCCTCACTTAATTCACCCTAAAAAAAATCAACAACACGACATCATTAGTCCTAAATAACCGTTTTGCCATTGCACATTAGAAAAATATAAAGTTTAATTGATAGTTACCATGTCATCCTCTGCATTGTGTGTGGTTCGAGCAGTAGCTTCAGCAGCAGGATTGTTACTCATCATCAATGCTTGCCGTTTAGTCTTACTCACCATTTTCTTCCAATTGGTCACAAACCGATCCAACTCCCACAGAGTTTCAGTATCGAGGGCCTCAATGTCAAGCTCAATTTCATCACCATCTTGCCCCAAATGTGCATTCCTCTTCCTTACGATCTGAACCAATTGTGGCATCTTCTCCTGAGGTAAACTCTGCAACCCATTACCAAGCTTGTGCTTCTCCTCTATACTCATCTCCCTCTTATTTGGATCTTTTGCCCTCGGTTTTGGCTGCTTCACTGTCACTACCCTCCCAACTTTCTGTTCCTTTGTTGGCAATGGAACTCTGACAGGAGATGGAGTTTGGGCATGTACTGGAGGACTCGATGATGGTGGAGGAGCTGGAGGCACCAAAGAACTCAATTGACTTTTCACTTGCATTCTCTCCGGCTTCTTTGAAGCCTGATCTGGAATCGGGCTTGATGTTGGTTTACTTTTCTTTCCTCCTCTTACTGGGGAAGATGCCATAACCTGTCTATGATTAGTCCACTGACTCCCTTGCAATTCATCATTATCCCAAAATTCTCGAAGCTCCCTCTCTCTCCGTTGAGTATTAGTGCTATCAATCTTCTCCTTAATTGGCCTAAACAATTCCTCGAACCTCACTAACAGCTGCTCCGCCATCCCATTAACCTGGTCAGTTTTTGGATTATACAGTAAGGCATTATTAAAAGTCAGCCTCACATCGGCCGAAAATTCAGCAGGATGAGAATACAAATTCTTGGCCAGATTCGATTTCACTGTACCCAGATCCATCGGCTGCTTCACAATAAGATGATAATCGTGAAGCCCCAAAGCAGCCGCATCAACAGGCTTGTTGAATATCCACCCGTTCTTGTGCTTCATCAATTTCGTCAAAATCTGCCTGCATTCTTTTAGCATACCCTCACAATCAAATGCACTCACCACTCCTAAATTTCCATTACCAAGAAATCCATTGCAGGGTTTCTTTGAAACCTTATTGGATCCAACTATGGCCCCAGGCCGATTGTTAACAGATAATTTCTTCACTTTGCCTCGAGGCACAGGATTGTTACTGCTACTGGTAACGTTGAATTGACCGGAGTCAATTTGATCACGCAGGTTCTGGATCTGTTCAAGCTCGGCAGCCAAGCGTTTACGGAGCTCTAAAAGCTCCGATTTTGTGTACGATGCAAGATTGTAGGTTAGATACCCGCCGTGGTTGAATCCATTACTCGCCGCTGTACTAGTCTGATTGAATGAATAAGCATCGTCGGAAGCAGCCTGCGTTGCAGACGGAAAATCATCGTTGTACCGGCCGCCTCCATTACTGCTTGAATTGTGGAATCGCTTTTGCTTTTTCTTTGAGTTAGGGTTAGGGTTTGAATTCAAGTGAGGATTTGAGCACGGAATTTTTCCCCATACGTGCTCAGCTCGATTCATTCTGACTAGCTAAGAGAGCATATGCCATGAATAACACCGGCGGGGTTCACCTCAGCTCCGGCGAATCTCCGATCGAAAAACATGTACACTTTTATTTAACTGAATTTTCACTTTTCGACCACGCACGTGCCGGAATCTTCCCAAAAATATTCTGATCGCCGGCTGCCGATAATTTATAGAAAAAAAAAAAAGGAAAGGGCAGTATTTATGATTGGGCAAGGGTTTGAAGGAATTGTGCGAGGATGAGAAGAAGAGGGCTAGGCTTCTTAAAGGCAACGAGATCTGCCCGTGACAAATAAGGGCAGAATCTGAACCGTTGATTAGCATGTTCTGTTGATCGAAGGGTTGTAACAAATCAGTTTGCTGGCTTTAGGGGTTGACCGTCACATCTGGCATGAACGGTGAAGATGAGAAGTGTTGGGTACGTGGCAAACATTTGATCGTGGATGATGGGTGGCTTCTTGGAAATGCATTTTTGGGTCGGGAATTTAGGGTTTTGGGAGAAGCGTATGACGTGGGATGGTAAAACCGTAAATTTGAAGAATTTCGAGTTCGCATGTGAAAAAGCAGGCCACGTGTCCGGAAAATCAGTCAACCTATGGGATGAAGCCACGAACGTTAGAGCCGACTTTGTCTTTGTAAAATTACACTATTGCCCTCACAACGGTAATGTTAGGAAAAATTGGCAACTTTGGAGCTTTGTTAAAAAATGAAGGCGTAGGGATTAAAATTGAAAATATAGTCGTTATTGAATTCTAATCGTCTAATAAAAGTCAACAATAACAACTATTTTTTCAATTTTAATCTCTACCGAACGGCCCTAAAGTTAAAATATTAAGAATGTATTTTGAAATAGTTGATTGATAAAAAACGTGTAATTAAAAAATAAAAAAAATTTAATTTGCTTGTAAAATTATTTTATTAAAAATGTGTAGTTGAAAAAAAAATGTATTGTGAAAAAAATGAAAGTCAAACAAGGCCTTATTGTTTCCTTCTTAGTTTATATTATTGTGTTCTTAAACCTCTTTTATGGTTATTTTTTCTCAAAAACAATATTTTGAATAGTGAATTTTAGGATAACGTGTAATTAAAAATTATGAATTTTTTTTAATTTACTTGCAAAATATTTTACTGTGTGAATGTGATTGAAAATGAGTATGTAAAAAAATGTTTCAAATAATGGTTGTTGATGCTACCTACCAAAATCTGCACACGTATAATCTTGAGCTTGAGGACAAGGAATGAGCACGAGCAGTATCTCCATTGATGACTGCAAATAGGTGGAATTGAATCTTCGGTACATAAAAAAAAAAGGTGTGGTGTGTCCTCGTCGCCATTTATACGTATGGATGTGAATTGAAAATTATGTAAATGTACCTGAATAATGAACATTAATTATGTATTTATAGAGGTTGGTGGCTGAATCACTTTAGGATTAAACTATCTGAAATCTTTATCCTTATCACATAAAGTGATTGAGTTATACTAAAATTAACTCTTGGAGTTTGACTTGAACTGTAGGATGTTGGATAAGGAAAAATGTAGAGAATTTGCGTTATAGGAAGACTAAAACTTCTAAAAGGCATGCGATAAGGGCATAAAGAGTAGTATCACCAATGTAGGCCTGTCCCTATTAAGATTCGACCAACAACCCCGACTAGTGGGCAAGGCCTGACCATGTTTACAAGGATTTTGAGAGTATGATTGCTTGGAGAAAATAGCTTAAGCTATATACACGAGGGATTGGGATTGGCTACATCTTTTGTGCACATCAGATGCCCCATGCATCCAAATTGCAACTTGTGAATGAGTGAACAAGCTTGCATGATGAGGTGCAAAGAATTTTGAACAGTTTAAGCCTGAGCACCGCCTTTAATCACGGTGAACAGGTGGGTGAGTGACACGTGGATGCCACGAGTAAGGTTGGGTGCAAATCGCTGGATGGATGCCAGATGGCTGGAGGCCAAGGGCTCCGATTTGATTACCTTTGGCATTCTCCCTAGGCCGATAAATATCTCATTTTCACCTTCATTTTTCACTTTTTCCATCCAAACTTTCTGTAAAAGGGCAGTTCGAGCTCGAGGTTTTTGTGGGTTTATGGGCGGTTGATCTTTAAGGTAAGTTCTCGATACTTTAAGATTATTCTAATTTTAATAATTAAATGTCGAGAAGTAGTGAGAGTGATTCTTCGAGAGGATCGAACTCGAGCAGTAAAGAGAATTTAGTGTTGTCCCTTATCCCCATGGTTGAGCCTATCAATGCTCATCCACAAGAAGAAGTGATTCTCACCTTCCAAGAGCTCCACACCATCTATAAAGAACATAAAATTATAGGGATAGCTAGGAAGTGCGGGGTGATGCTAGTGTGTGACATTAGGGGCCCCGAGCCTCAAGATAGAGTGGTCGATGTTCGAGAGGGAGATAAACAAGGTAAACAAACTGCTCGAGTTGTTGCTTATTTGGGCTCTAGTTGTTCCAACTTGAGCTTATTACTTGTGAATAACAAGATAAATAAGCTGCTCAAGCGGTTTCTTATTTGAATGTTAGAACCCAATCATTTAAACTCCAACATTTATATCTCGAGCTTATTACTTGGGAATAACAAGGTAAATAAGCTGCTTGAGATGTTTCTTATTTGAATGTTAGAGCTTAATCCTTTAAGCTCTAACAATTATAGCTCGAGCTTATTACTTGTGAATAACAAGGTAAATAAGTTGCTCGAGCTGTTTCTTATTTGAAAGTTAGAGTCCAATCCTTTAATCTCTAACAATTATAGCTAGAGCTTATTACTTGTAAATAACAAGGTAAATAAGCTACTCGAGCTATTTTTTATTTGAATGTCCTAATCCTTTAAGCTCTAACAATCATAGCTCGAACGCTATCCTCCCAACGTTTGGGCCAAGCTTTATACCCCGTCGACATAGGGCACATGAATGGTGATATCGAATAGTTCGGGTTCGAATTTTAGGCAATATTCGTAGGCACGACTTTTAGGTGCATACTCGCGGGCACAATTTTTAGTTGCATGCTCGTGGGCACGACTTACATGTTAACTCTTTCTGGAAAATTTTGCCTAGATAATCCTAATTGCTACTCCGTATAAACTTTCGTATCTTCTCGAAACAATGTAAGCCTTGACAATTAACTAATTAAGAAAAGAGAAAATGCATGAGGCATGCAAGCCCAACCAAAGGTAAACTAGCTAAAAGTAATAAAAAAAAAAGCATAGGGCATGTAAGCCCGATTAAAAGTAACCTAAACTAAATAAGCTAAATAGATAAGGCAGGGCCAACTACTTGTAATAAATTTTTAGATTCTCAGCACTCCAAGACCATGGTAGCTATCTCCTCGAGTTGTCTCTCAGATTGTATGATCCACCGTGAATTTGTCGTACTACTTCGAAAAGACCTTCCCATATTGGTCCTAACTTACTAGGGGTATGACCAGCTTTTTTTGCTTTTTTCAACACTAAGTCTCCTGCCCTGAACCTTCTGGGCTTAACTCTGTAGTTAAAGTGTTTTAATGTTCTACTTTGGTAAGATGCTGCCTTTATAGTGACATGTTTACGAACTTCCTCTAATATTTCAAGATGTTCAGCAGTGTGCTCCTATACCTCGATGTCGATACGTCTCATGTTAGGCAAGCAAACTTTAGTTAGAATTGTAACCTTAAGACCAAATGCTAGCATGAAAGGGGTTTCACATGTTGCTATCATGTGAGATGTACTATAAGTACAAAGAGTGGAAGGTGATTTCTCGGGCCAAGTACTTCTACCGTCTCCTATCCTCGTTCGGAGATCTTGCAATATGATTCGATTAGTTACCTCATCTAAGCCATTACTTTGCAGGTACGATACTGATGTTAAGCGGTATTGTATCCCGAAGTTTGTACAAAAAGTTATGAATTGAGAATTATCAAACTATCATCCGCTGTCAATTATCAATACTTTGAGCATGCTAAACCTGCAGATGACTGACCTCTAAATGAAACTTCTGAGCTTGGGATCGAAAATTATTGCTAGGGGTTTTGCTTCTACCCATTTGGCAAAGTATTCTAATGCTACTTCAATGAACTTCAATTGGCCTCTTGCTAAAGGGAAAGACATAAAAATGTCTATACACCATTGTTTAAAGGTAGTTGTGTAACGAATAGGAGTAAGGTTTTCAGCTAGTGAGTGGATGACATTGACAAACCTCTGAAGCTTATCGCATTCTCTGACGTACTATGTTGCATCTTTCTTCGTAGTATGTCAATAATATCCATACCTAATCAATTTGAAGGCAAGGGCTCGTGCTACTTGCTGGTTCCCACATATTTCCTCATGGACCTCAGCTAGGGCTTGGGTTGATTATGAAGGTCTAAGGCATCTAAGATATGGAAGAGTAAAGCTCTTGTTGATCATGAACCTTCAAAAAATACAATCTCTTTTTTTCATCTTTCCTTTCGAAGCTGTCATCAATTTGACCGACAACTAACTTTGAATTGTTGAAGATCTTAATATGTTCAAGTTCAAGGTTGTAAGAGAGTTCCAAAGCCATGATAATGATCTCATATTTTGAATGTCAAGGCTGTTAAGTATGACCCCTGAGCCAATCTGGATATTGAACTTCCCGAATGTACTAGCTTTAACGAGCTTACTGATTTCTTTACGAATGATCTCCCATCGATCAGGTGCAAACTGTCTTTTTCTTTGTTTAACTGGTCTACAAAATTAACATGCTTCAAGGTCTCGACCGACGTCCACCCTTCTTCATGGCTCAAGCTCGAGCTCGACCTCTACCAACTTCTCCATAGGTACAAGTCTCCCATGGTGCTTGAGCTCGGGCTTGAGGGTTAACAATTGCATCACATTGCTGCTTATTCCACGAACTCTGGTGACATTGCAATGTCTTGCGACTGTTTGATCTCCGCTTACAACTCTTATACCGTTACTTATAGGGAATTTCATGGCAAGGTGGAAGGTGGATACAATAGATCTAATCTTATTTAGTAGAGGTCATCCAAAGATTGTTGACATATGGTTGATCATGACCTTAATGTTTTGATTATAACAAACAAGTCCATCTTGTTTACTAACAAATTGAATTGAAAGTTTAAGCTTTCAAAGTTATAAATATTATTATTCACACTCAAATGAAGTACAAGTGAA
>CAIGRF010286757.1:0-11309 GCA_903798235.1 Fraxinus ornus | reverse complement strand
TTAAAAATGGGAACTTTGTGGAGATCTCGAGCGATCAGATTTGAGAGATTTTTTTATTTCTTCAGTTTTTTATGTATTTTGAGAAGCATTGATAGTTGAAAATAATTTTTGCAACTGTATAATTTATTTAGCCCCGTTTGATACCATTAAAAATCAAATTAAAATTTTAAGTTAAAATCAACTATTAATTTTAATCAAACATTGCATAGGACTCACACTTTCCAATCACACATTTCATTAACTTTTATCAAAATTTACTATTTAATTTTAGGGTTGTGCTAGAGGTACATAGGAGAATCCATAATGGTGTCCATAATGGACACTCGGCATCCCCCTATTGGATGGAGTGCCGACCCCACTGACACTCCCTCCAATAGGGGGGTGCCGGGTGTCCATTATGGACACCCTTATGGATCCCCCTATATACTTCTAGCATTTTCCTTAATTTTAATCTCTATCAAACATGGACTTAATTATTATATTCGATACATTCTTCGAGAGTGTGGATTGATATTTTTTGGGAACCCAACAATTTTTTTAATTAAAATTTGACGTGTGTAATTTTTACAATTTATGCATATGAGATTTTGAACAACATCCGTCTAGTCTGTTATTACGTTAAATCATCTAAAATTTTAATTTTTACGAAAATAATACATGTATATATTAATATGATATTTTTATCATGGATAATAATTTGGTTACGAAATGGAATAAAATACACGTCCTATTCTTTTATTTTTAAATAAAATACATGTATTTGATTTGTAACAAAAAAAATTATTCAAACGTTCCCTTATTTTGAAATGGCACATAAAATCATTTATTATGGTGCATTGCGTTAAAATGAATCATTTCACATCTAGTTAGTGATTGCTTTTTATAATTTTCCACCCGTCCCTATGTTATTCGGGTGACAGATTTATCTCTAACTTTAAATTTTTCGTGGAATCATCTCATGCCTTTCAAGAAAACATATCTTGTTTCGAAATTTTAGGGAAGTTGAGAAAAGAAAAATTAGTTTACAAAGTTGGACATGTAAAGATCATTCGATGATTTAACCAGAGTTTAAATATTTTGAATCGTCATATACTGATTATGTAACTATAGAAAAACAATCATGTTATATGTACTTCATTTTTTAAATCATTATTTACACTTTATTACGTGACAACACCTCATTGAACAGTTTAAAAAATTGAACAAATTTTCCTCCAATTCCTTTTTTAATAACACATCAATGTCAAGGATGGTATATGCTTGGAGTTTACATTTAGCATTTTTTTGATAGGAAAATATTGATCATTAATAGCTAACTTAATTTTTTTTCTTTTTTCTTTAAACTTTAGTAAAAGCATAGAAGGTCTTGTCAAGAAAGAAAGTAGCCAAAAGTTGCGCTGCATGCCCCTTCTATTACTCTTATAATTTCTTTGCAAGACTAGACTACCATATTAGCCAAAGTCTAAACGATGATTTTAAATCTAGTGAATAGGAGGTATGTATTACTTTTTTCTTAGAATGTAATTTATTATTAGAAATAAATTATAAATTATCAAACTTTATTTTCAATCACACATCTTAAAAATCCACAAGTACTATTAATTTATCTATCATTCATTTCTATCTACTTATTGTTGGGGTGTAAGACTTCATCTAAGTCTGAACTTAATACAGAATGTCGGACAGCATAGAATGCACCAGCAAAATTGATATGGAGAAGAAGACAGATTCAGAAAAACAGTAGAAAATGCAGTAGAAACAGAGGAATAAACCAGCAGAGAAATAAAATTGAAACTAGCAAGAAGAAACACAAAGAACGGATTGAAAACAGGAAGGTAACTTCCTCAATCTTTTATTCATCAAGACTTTTCATTCATACAATATGAATCAGTGGAAGAATTTCTGATTTTCCTCACCAATCTCCACTTCCTACTGCAGAATTACAGAATTTCTCTCATTTTCAAGTTACCCCCTTTCACCACTCCTAATGCAGTCAAAAATGGTTATTAACTACCTAACTAACTAAGGCTCCATATAGTTGAAGATTTCAACCAAAATCAGTTGCAAAAACAGTTGGAAAAAGGCTCCAGTTCAGCTGATTTTTGATTGATCTAGGTTGCTGAATTCTACCTTAAAGAATCATGCTTTACAATCTCTACCTTGATTCTTGAGGAGAATTTACAGACCAATTGCAGATGGAACCTCAACTTCACATCCTTTCAAAATATAAATGTCTTGTTGTAGGACTCATTTCATGATCACCATTGACTTTTCCATTACACTTAACACTCCACCTTGAGCTTTATACATACAACTATCTTTGTCAAGTGCTCCAAGTGAGATTAGATTTCTTTTCAGTCTAGGTACATGCCTTACTCCACCTAGAACTCTTGAAGATCCATCCCACATTTTCAGCTTGATAGAATCGACACCAATCTATTCACATGTATTGTCATTTGGCAATAGCACTTTACTTTCATCAACCGATTTGTAATCAATGAAAAGTTCATTCCTTGGTGTCATATGAAATGGACAACCTGAGTCCATTATCCAAACCTTGCTATGGCTTGCTCTTATTGTAGCAAGGACTTCAAGTTCCTCACAATCTCCAAATGCATTAGCACAATCTCTATCTTGCTTGTTGTTTCCTTGCTTNTACTTGATGGTGTCTCTTAGATGATCATAGGCTGGTGGCAATGCTTTTAACAAGAAAATGGCTTGATCTTCTTCCTCAATCTTGATTTCAAGATTTTCCAAATCTGAAACCAGCTTTGTAAACTCATCAATGTTGTCATCAATATACTTTGATTCATCCATCTTGAAGCTATAGAACTTATGCTTCAAATAGATTCAGTTTAGAAAAGCTTTAGTCAAGAAAAACTCCTCTAGTTTACTCCACATTTCAAAGGTTATCTTCTCCTTAATAACCTTCCTTAAAACCGTATCAAAGAGGTTAATGATGATGGTATTTCTTGTCTTCATCAAGCTGTCAGCATTGGTTGAAGCATCAAGTTCAGATTGCTCTATCAAAGCTTCTTCCAACCCAAGATTGCCAAGGTGTGCCATCATCTTCTCCATCCATAGGTTGAAATCATCTTGCCATCGAACTTTCCCACTTCAAACTTGGATGTTGACATGGTGTGATTAAGATTCTAGCCAGGAATCTTTCTTCACAAATGATGTGTGCAGCCGGTTAGGAAGAAGAAAAAACAACAGAATTTCAGACTTGATTTACACTTTGTCACGTGACAATACACTATTTGATTGTTTAAAAAATTGAACAGTTTTTCCTCCAATTCCCCTTTTAATAACACATCAAATGTCAATGATGGTATACGCTTGGAGTTTACATTTAGAATTTTTGATAGAAAAATATTGATCATTAATAGCTAACTTAATTTTTTTCTTTTTTTCTTTAAACTTTAATAAAAGCATAGAAGGTCTTGTCAAGAAAGCAAATAGCCAAAAGTTGCGCTGCATGCCCCCCCTCTATTACTCTTATAATTTCTCTGCAAGAGTAGACTACCATATTAGCCAAAGTCTAAACGATGATTTTAAATCTAGTGAATAGGAGGTATTTATTACTTTTTCTTAGAATGTGATTTATTATTAGAAATAAATTATAAATTGTCAAACTTTATTTTCAATCACACATTTTAAAAATCCACAAGTACTATTAATTTATCCATCATTCATTTCTATCTATTTATAAATTACCTTTTACAAATTCTTCTCAAACGAAAGCTTAGTTGGTGATGGGGGACAAAATCCGTCTCCAAATCAAATCCTACAAAAAATTGCAAAATAAAAGTATCAATGTTAATTTAAGTCTAGAATGAAAATTGCAGATATTGTTTTTTCAAATGCTTTCTAAATCAAGAATTTGATATAGTAATCACTGATAAGACGATTACTTATTAAATACTTATCGAAGACTTAGATGATGGGTATGTAAACGTGGTTAGCTTCGTCCTTGAAATAAATAATCACACTTAGACAGGTTTTTCTACATCATCATCACTCCCCTTAACTAGTTGAGAAAGATGACATCAAAAAATAGAGAAACGAAGACCTTCCTTCAAGAACTGTTACTCTTTAATAAGTCTTTGCTGAGCTGGTAGACGCAGTGTGAAGGTTCGATTTCTGCCTCTAACAAGGTTTGGAATTGGACTCTTTGTGGGCACCAGTATGACAGCTCTTGTACCCTGACCTGCTGAGACACATCCTACAATTTACCTTCTCCACGATGCTCTAGGGACGGGGCGGTGGAGGACTCTCAAGGTTGGGATTCAACCTTTAAGTTACAGCTGAATGTGAAGGTAAAAGGAAAAAGATAATGTAACTATTTTGACCAAAAACATACATATAGCAGGTGTACAAGTTTTATTTGCAATAGGGTTTTTGCTATGATATGTTGCTTTCGTTCTTTCTTTTTAACATCTTCCCTCGCTTTAGAGGCTCAATCTCCGAGGTGTAGATATATTCTCTGTTTGAGCGCTATTTTTTTTTTTAAACTCATTTTTCCTCCGATGTATTTTTAACATCACGTGCTTCCAATAAAATAATTTTTCACGTAAACTCAAATTTTTTTTTCCTTATTTTTCATCCCGTATTCTTCGAAAAATCACTATAACAAAATTTATTTTTCCAAAAAAGTGGGCCCAAACATACCTATGGAGAGACAAAAAAAAAAAAAAGGACTACCAGTTGCGGCAGGAGAGAGAAAGAGTTGATAGTGATGCTTGATTTTGAACATTGGCGGTAGTTGTGTGGTATCATGGTTAATTCATGGATTACAGCCACAAATCTCCACATTCATTGCACAACAAATTAACTATTAGCTAGGCCCCATTTGATTTAAATAAAAAGTGATTATTTAATAAATTTTGGTAAAATATGATAAAATATGTAATTGAAAAGTCGTGAATCCCATAAAATATTTTGTTATATTTTATTTAACCGTTTTAGCTGAATAACTAAAGCGTGTTTGTAATAAGAGCTTAAACTTTTAGGCAGATTCATATGTATATATAACACATTTTTCCTTATATACATACTGGATTTATATTTTTCTCGTCAAAATCTATTGCGTGAACAATTCATTTAAATAGATGGCGACAGGATTTAACTCACGATTTTTGTCTTTCTTATACCATTTTGTATTATTTAATCTAAATAAAAAATTAATCTTTTTAATGTAGTCACATTTATGGAAATGTGTCAATCCTTGAATCCTTTACCCCAATTGTCACCCGAGCCCAAACTTATGTTAATTTTTAGTTAAAGTCCACAATGCTATTAAATCTCTTTTAAGGCTGGCAATTTTCTTCAAAAGAAGGGGAAAAAAAAAAAAAAAAACAAAATTTGAAGTTTCCCAAAATTTCTAGAGTTTTCAAAGAGTTTTTATTTGTAAAATAGGTCTGAAACGGAAATATTTGCACTTCAGAAGTTTTCATCCAACCTATACAGTACAAGACTATACATAAAAAACAATTTTTAACTTTTTATTTTATTTTTTCTTAATTCTATTCTTAAATGGTTTATAAGTGTTGTAAAGTAATATTTGACTCTCTATTTACCTTTTTGATCTAATTATGAGAGAAACGCAAACCCCTAAAAATAGTAAAATGCATACTTGAATGTGAGTATTAGAATTACAACTTAATGCATAAATGAAGATAAATGAAAAAAAAGATACATAAATTAATGTGAATGTTAATTAATTTAAAATTAATACTAATGAATATATACGTGACTAAATGTTAAATCATTTATACTAAATGAATATAATGTAATTTTCAATTAAGTGAGATTTGATGCTAATTGGCATACATGAACGTGAATAATGAATTGCATTCTTAAATGTGAATTTCTAATCACTACAAAAAAATGGCTTTAAGCAAGTTCGTTCTTGAAACCACGATATCCGTTGCTATTACTCTTTACCAACGAAATGTTAGCAACTACAAATCTATTGTTAATTTGAGGGTCGCTGATAGTTAACAACTGATTACGTCGTAGGTAAAGAATAAACATTTTACTCTGTTGGTAGAGTGTGAAACTTTTACCAACAAAAATTCCATTGGTAAAAATCTTAACCATTACCAACTGATTTTTCGTTGGTAAATGTCTACCATTATAATTGGTAAAAATCAGTGTTGTAAGTGGCGGCATAGGTGCGAAGCGTGGCAAAAAAATTTATTTATTTATTGTTTTTTAATAATTATAAAAAAATTTAACTTTTAGTCAACTGAATTGAAAGGTCCAAAAAGTTGTTTAATCACTTATTAGACCACTAATTTATAGAGGTCATCTCCAAAGATTTTGTTATAAACTTTTGATGTGGGATAAAAATTTCTTTGGTTTGGCATTATTAAAATATATTAATACCATCGACGGATTTTTCGTAGGTAATGTGAATTAATCATCCCGTGCGGAATTTTCGTTGGTGAAGAGATTCATTGATTGATTTATTTTTTTATTTTTTTGAAAAAACTAAATACCGTTCACCTACGGATATTTCGTAGGAGAATGTTTGAATTATAGGTGAAAGGTTGATACATTTTTTAGAAAAAAATTTGAATTACATCACCTACAAAAATGTTGTTGGTAAATGGTAAACATATTAAATAACAACATTGGGCACGGAATATCCGTTTATGAAGAGCTACAACTTTTACTAACGATTCGTGATTTTCGTAATTAAAAGTCTTAACACTTTTACCAATGGATTGTATCCATTAGTAATTATCCGTAGATGAAAAATTGATTTTTAGTAGTGAATTAATATTAATTAAATGAATGTTAATGTTAATTAATTGAGAATTAATAATAAGGACAAAGACGTGAATGTGAAGTTCTAATTAATATTAATTAATTAAATATTAGTGTTAAATTAATTTATAATTAATAACAGATAGGGAATACATGCATGAACAATGATTTTATAGTATTTATTACAGTTTGTAAATTAAATATATATTAAAAAATTAAAAGTAAGGTATTATTGAAATAATTAAATTGTAGTAAAGCTACAATCGTTCAATAACTTATTCTCACTTGATTTAATATTTAATATATTATAGATATATCATTCCAGTATACGAAACTTGCTAAAATAACCCTTCCATAACACACTTCAAAGCATTATAATTGCATATCATTATTCACTTATTGAATTTGAATCAATACCAAGCTACTTGCCCTTTGAAGATAGTCTCGAAGAAGATTTTCATGAGTCATATAAATTACATTGTTGTTATATTGTCGTATTTAGAAAATCATTTTTAAAAATCTTATGTACGAAAGACTGTTGACTCCACATTTTTCAAAGACAAACTAGAGTGGTCATTTGCGAACCTTAAAAACCCTATGCCTCATGTTAAGTAAGATTAAAATTCAGATTTTAATTTAAGTTTTCGATCGATAGAAATTAAAATTCAGATTTTAATCTTAATCAAAGTAAACAATTAATTTCAACCACACATTTTACAGGACCAACAATTTTTCAACCACACATTTCATTAATTTTTATCAAAGTTTACTAAAAATTTGATTTTAATCTCTACCAAATAGTGACAAAATCAAAATTAACAATTAATTTTAATTATATATTTTATAGTAACCACAACTTTTCAACCTTAAACATCATCATTTTTTTTTTTATCAAAATCTACTAAAATTTGATTCATACCCACCTAATAGGGGCTGTATTTAAAAAAAAATGGAAAAAAAAAAAATAGAAACAAGAGTTTTATGGGTTGTTGCCTACCTTTGAAAACTCTCTAATATTTGACCTACTAGATTAGACCTCTTACCATTCTTTAATTCTCCAAAGGAAAATTTCTTACCATATATTACATTATTCTTGTATTGTCATATTTTCAAAAAAGTCATAATAAAAAATCTTATGTCTAGTACAGGGAACAATTTGCCTTGCATTTCTCTAGGATAATACAAAGTAATCGCTTCGCAAATATCTAATGACAGTGGGCATGTCATTTTTAATGTATAATGCATTTTGAAATAATAGATTAATAGAGAATGTGTGGTTAAAAAATAAGAAAAAGTTTTGAATTTGAGTGTAATACTATTTTATTGAAGAATGTGTGATTGAAGATGAGAGAGAAAGAGCAAAATATTGCATATACTTATCTACCTTCGAAAACTCTAAAAAAACTTACCTACTTAGAACTAGTTTTGTTAGTTATATAACCCACATTAGACATTTTCCCATTCATTAATTCCCCAGAGGTAAATTGCTTGTCAATAATTTGTTTTCATTATGTCTCAAATTATTGGTTTTATAGGTAAGATATACATTCTTTGAATTGAGAAACTCATGCATGCATGTTATATACATATCATAATTATCATTCCAGCTGTCAGAGGCTGATCCCTTCATGGGACCCTGTAATCAGATGATCTAAGATATAACAATAATAATGTTTGTCCCACAATTATAACTTAGGTTAAAAACAATTAATATTGTTGATGTGATGTTAATTAATTAATATCGTTAACTACTCACAACAGTTGCATAATTGCATTTGCTTTGCATGGATAATAATGACACTGATAATTATAATGAATTTTTGATGATTATGGTTGGGAGTTGACCCTTTCATTACCCTAGACCTGTAGCTTTCAATGACTTATTAACGCAAATTCAAATCAGGAGCGAAGTCAAGATTGGACTATTAAAAATAAAATAAAATAAAAAATTAACTAGAGGATATGAAAAGTAATATTTTATAAAGAAAAATATAAATAGGCTGGCTTGGCCTGGTCTGGGACATTGATCAAATTTAATTGATCTGTAATGTGTGGACATTGGTCTGTGACCAGTTTTAATTCATACGTGAGCATTGATCCGTGACGAATTTTAAATGATCTTTGAATTGTGGACATTGATTTGTGACCCACGCACAGTAAAAATGTGACCTATGAAAAAATTGTGAGTCAACAACACGTTTTGCTAATTTTCAACCCTTGTGTGGGATGATTGATAAGTGTAGTTTATAAACTTATTCGCGGTCCTAAATCATAATATTTTATTGTCTTTTGGATAAAATTCTACCTAATTTATGTTATATTGTATTTTGTTGGTAAAAAATTGTTTGATGAAGAATTGGAAAAAAGAATGCAAAAGTTGCGAAAAATGGCAAAATTCAAATATGAAACATTGGGGAGAAATATTACATTAAATGAGTTCGAGTATATATATATATAGAATACATACAGGGAGGCAGATAGAAAAAAGAAAAACGCAGAAGCTAGGCAACGGAAGCAGGAAGGAGAAAAGAGAGAAAGAAAAGAGAAGAGGAGAGAGAGAAAGAGAAAAGAATGAAAAAGAAAAAAACAGCAGAGAATAGAGAAAGGGAGGAAAGAGAAAGAAAAAGAAAAAGGAAAGGAAAAAAAATTGCAAATACCATAAATTTTCACGTTTCATCAATTTTTGGTGATATTTTTTCACTTTTGAGTGTTTTATTTTTACAATATGAATAACTAATTTTTATATTAGGGAAAATAATATAGTCGACTGGTGATGCTTTATTTTTTTTATTCAAGATTTCTGTGATTTATTTATTGATGTGTTGGTTTTATTATGAGTTTAATGCATTAAATTATCTGATCAATAATTTGATGATTAAGTGAGTCTCTTACGAATCAAGAAATGAGTTTGAAGTTTATGTCATATAATAAAATCCGGTAAATTAGTATAACGTGTCAAGATACATATACTAATTATTGCGGTAATAATATGAATTCTTAGAACTAGTGTTTCATTTAACTAAAATTGATTCACATAGAGATATGAAATTTAATTAGTTAAATATGCTTAATGAGAACTCGAGAAGGGTAAATTGAATACAATAGAAGAATTCGATCGAACACTACATTAAGATATGAATCTTGAATTAAAAATTAAGGTGATCAATAGATGAAATTATTTTGCCCTAATATTCATCACATATTTGAGTTTTCAATCATCCATTGTTTGCAATTTTTTTTATATTTTCAATTCGTCAAAAGTAGTTAGGAAAAAATAATCACAATCATCATAAATATTTACTTACTTTTGTCAAATATGAGTTAGAAAAAGTAGATTAAGTCTTAAAGTATAGTTTTCGTGGAAACGATATTTGGACTTAAAGGTCCACTATACTACTTATTACGATATCATACACTTGCGATATAAAAAACGCAACAAATTCTTGGCGCCACTACCGGTGACTATTTACTTTTAGTCTTAGTTTATTTTATTTTTGCCTGTTATTTGATTTTATTTGTTATTTACTTTGTTTTTTTTCCTTTTTATATTGTTTAATTAACCCCTACAATTTTAATATTTCTTGTGTTGGTATTCTCTCTTTGCACTTTTCAGATATTTATGCATAATTTTGAAATTGGTAAAGTAACAAAATTGTTGCAATGATAAATCTCTACATGAATTGTCAAGATATGCTTGGAGGATATCCAAGTTGTGAAAATTGTTATGCGATACATTGTATTGGGAAATGTTTGTTCTTTAGTTTACACACGCCGAGACTTCTGAGATTTCGAAAATATTTGATATGTCGAAAACAAGCAATTGAAAAATCTGATAAAGAGTATATGCTCGTGGGAGATTTTGTACCTGACGATTGGGATGAGAACATAAAACTTGTGTGAGATGTTGGTCCTCCCCTATTGAACGAGATGGTACTTGCAAGGTACTTTAAAGAACTTGTCAAGTTGGATGAAAACGATATGCTTATGAAAGATTTCATTTACAGGGAAGGATTTCAACAATGGAAGTACAATCCATTCGAAAGAGTCAACGGGATTGACTTCTCATTGTCCGTGGATTTAGATTGTGGACCGATCATTCAACCCGAAGATAAATCAACTATGGAAGAAGGAATTAAAGAGAATGACGTGTTGATCACAACAGAATCAAATGATGATGTGACAATCAATGAGAATGAAATCAACTTACATTTTTCTTACTTTATTGATTGTCCGAAAATTAATTTTGTGATTAAGTCCGATGTAAGAGTGGAAGTCTACAAAGTTGAAATTGAATTGGATGAAATAAAAAAATCATATTACATCGAAAAGAGTAAGGTAGAAGTTTGGAGATTAAATAAAAAGTGGATCAAAGCCAAACGAAGGAAAATGGGCAAGGCATCCAAAGCCTTCTTTAGGTGTCTATGATTCAATTGCCAAAATCGAACTAAAAATTGTAAAAAAAAATGCTTCTTAGGAGACAACCTAAGCTTTTTTTTTTTTCCTTTTTCTTTATTCTATTTTTGAGTTTTAGGATA
>CAIGRF010286695.1:0-25616 GCA_903798235.1 Fraxinus ornus | reverse complement strand
AGCTCGCCCAAAGCCCACGAGCCGAGCCGAAGCTCGGCTCGTGGGCAACGAGCCACGAGCTCGGCTCTCGTGTTGGCATGGGCCGAGCCGGCTCGGCTCGGCCCATTGCCACCCCTAGTGGGTAGCAAGAAGAAGAAGAAGAAGCAATAATTTTCCAAATTATTTCCTTTTTGGTTTTTTAAGGCGTGTTTGGTCGTGCTTAAAATCCAATTAAAATTAAAATCATAATCATTATTAGGTTTCACTCGTCTAATAAAAGTCAACAATAACGATTAATTTTCAATTTTAATCTCTACTAAACACGCCCTTAATTTAGGGTCCGTTTGATTCTCATTATTGTAGAATGAGAATGAAAAATATAATCGTTATTGGATCCCACACAAGAGATATAAATTCAAAATTAATGGCTTGATGTGATAGATAACAGTTATATTTTTCATTTTTATGGATGAAAAATAAGAAACAAACGGGAGCTTAATATATTTTAATTATTTAATATGAGAAATTTAAAATTACCATTTTGCTTTTTAAAAATTAGAAAAAATTAAGTCAGATTGACTAACAATTTCTTTCATTTGTCCTTATAGTGAGAATATTTGAAAGGTTTGGGATCGTGGGTGGCATAAAGTGAAGGTTGAGATAAAGTCTATAAAAAGTGAAAGATTTGGGACCACAGTTGCAATTTTCCCTTTCTTTTATATCCCGTGGAACGTCTTCCTATAGGCTCTGTTTGGAGATTAAAATTATATTTTTAATAAATTTTTAATAAAAATTGATAAAATGTGATATTAAAAAGTTATGAATTCTAAAAAATATATAATTAAAATTAATTATTGACTTTAATTTAGATTAAAAGTCCCTGTTTGATGCACATTATTTTCAAAAGAATGCATTTTTTTTATTGATGAAATGGGAATATGTGGTTGAAAAAGAAGGAAAATTTATTGATATGATGGAAAATATTATTTTATTGAAGAATGTGTGGTTGAAAATGAGTAGAAGAATGAGAATGAAAAAAATAATGTGGATCAAACGGGGTTAAATTTGAATTTGAATTTTACAGGGACTAAAAAAGAAAGAGCAAAAAGTTAATTTTTTTAGACGCAATAAAAATCAATAGAAAAATCTTTCTCCTTCGAGATTTCAAAGCTTGACATTAGCCAAACGGGATAATGGCCACAAATGAATCTTCAGAGTCCCGGAAAAAGCCTTCAAACCCACAGAATAATTGCACAAGGCGGTGAAATACATCAAACGATCTTCGTGTCATATACAATTTTGCACCAAGAAAATACCCATGACTGCCACTCCCCTTCTGTCTGCTGCGTCAAACGCCCTCTTCCCTTACAATTCTACAAAAAAATCAGCATCATTTCTCTCTTATCATCAATCTAAAGTTAGTTCCGCAATCTTTTATAACCCGCTTATCAATGATAATAATGCAAAAGTTGAAAGCAGCAGCATTGTGTATGAAAACCAGGATTATGCTGCGAAACGTTCACGCTTTCCACAATCTGGTTCAGCCATCAAAGCACCCACTGCTCCGTGGATGAAGGGTCCTCTTCTCGTCGAACCCAATCGAATTATGAAACTTACCAAGTCAAGACCTAGAAAAGATTCCACCTTAGATAAAATTGAAGAACACCCTGATAAGTCTTTGGCTGGTAAAGTGAGTGGTGGAAGAGGGAAAAAGGCCATGAAGAAAATCTTTCAAGGCATTGAGAAACTCCAAGAAACCGAAAATTTGGAGGAAACTCAGAAGGTCCCGGAAAATGTTAAATTCAGATTTGCGCCAGGAGACTTGTGGGGTAATGCAGAGTTAGAGAATGTTGTAGAACTTGAGGAAGATTCAGAGGTGGGCCCAAAAAGTTTTGAAATTACTGAATTAGATATTCCATTTGGGGAGGTTGAAAATGAAGGGAAATTGAAGAAAATGCCATGGGAGAGAGATGAGAAAATGGTGATTAGGAGGGTAAAAAAGGAGAAGCAGGTTACCACTGCCGAGTTGGTTATTGATGGAGTATTGTTAAAGAGGTTGACGGGTCAGGCTGCAATAATGAGAAAATGGGTGAAGGTTAAGAAAGCTGGGGTGACCCAAGCTGTTGTTGATCAAATTCGTTTTATTTGGAAGAACAATGAGCTTGCCTTAATCAAATTTGATCTGCCCTTGTGCCGAAATATGGAGAGAGCGCGAGAGATCACTGAGGTTTATGTTTGTTTACATTTCCTTTATCTACATATAGCAGTCTATGCTTCTGAAATCTTCATTGCTTGACATAAGCTGATTGCTCCATTTGCTTGAGAGCAAAAGTATAAAATTAAAACAAATGACCACAGATGTATATTATTCTTTTTATCTTGAACTTTATCTACTAAGTCAGCCCATAAGTCTCCATCATGCTATTTTAGAAAAATTCAAGATGTATCTTGTGTTCCTAGCTGCATTTATTATGTACAAGGGATGACCTGAATTTATTGAATTGTTCATCTGATATAAATACTTTTTCACTTGAAAAGGCCTATGCTTTTCTGTTTATGATTTAAGTCATTTCCTAGAACAGCGCCTAAGTGGGGTATCCTTTACAACCAAAAATTATTAGTTGCTGCATTTACAAAAGAGCAGAGCTGGATTTACTCAAAACAGCAACTGTACACATGGCCTTGAAGAGTTATGAAGTTATAATTCGTTCACGTACAATTTATGCTGATTGTAGCTCTCAAATCTTATTCCATATGAATTGTAGACACTCTTCTAACCTTGTCAGTGAGCAATTTTTAACATGATTGTTACTTTGTTCTTCCCACTGTAACATCCCAATCCATTTGGAAAGAAGTCCTTTCCAAAAATGTATCAATTTTTCAGCAATCCTCTTACCTTTAGAACATCTAGCGAGTGTAAAAATAATTTTAATCGTGTCCAAATATGTTTTGCCTTAGTTGCCGTTATCTTTGTTATTTCCTTTCATCTTATTTTAACATCCTTGTTCTTCCCTTAATTTTTTTTTAGTTGCTTCCCTGATACTGTAGTATTCCTCTAAGCAGATAAAGACTGGAGGCCTTGTTGTGTGGAATAAGGAAGATTTTCTTGCTGTATATAGAGGTTGCAACTATCTGCCAGGCTCAAGAAATTATTCAAATATTAGTCACAAATCAGTTAGTGATCAAGAAAATCTATCCTCAAATATGGGTTACCAAAATACCTGTCATTTCTCTCGAATAACATCAAGTGGAAGTAGTCAACGCAAAATAAATGATGGGATAGAAGGTGAATGGGAAAACTTACATATCAATGTACCACTGTATGAAAGAGAAGCAGATAGATTATTGGATGGATTAGGACCACGCTTTGTTGATTGGTGGATGCCAAAGCCTTTGCCGGTGGATGCAGACTTGCTCCCAGAAGTTACTCCTGGATTCAAGACACCTTTTAGGCTTTGTCCACCTCGCATGAGATCAAAACTGACAGATGCTGAACTTACATATTTGAGGAAACTTACTCACCCTTTACCAACTCATTTTGTCCTTGGTATTTTCCTTTCCTTTGTCACTGCACTATATCAATCTCAACTGAACTATTAGAATATCTATTCTTATATACACACACTGAGTTTCAAGAGAGATTGTACCTATGTGCAACTTTTAATGTGGTCAATATCTTATTCTGGATGTCATATCACACTTTCTAATTTTACCAATCTTTATTCTCATGCATCTGCATGTTCTTCCTCATCTATATATGCCACTGATATAATATTGGTAACTTCTTTAGTCCATTTAAACTGAATGTATCTTTGAACGTCAAGTTGAATTTGGTTCTGATGCTCATCTCCTTCATTTTCAGTTACATTTAAATAAAGAAGCTCATTGTGAAGCCCAGGGGTCCCCATAAGATTGGTTCCTTACCAGCTTCTCATCATTGTACTGGTTGAATATTCTCTTTTCTCCCTTCCAGAGGAAAAAAAAAAAGAAGAAAATAATTGGAAACCCTAATTGAAGCCAGTTGGGAGTTGGGACTAGAGCAGTTTCCTATTTCAGTATATACGAACCTATCAATGTTCTAAATGTGCAAGTTGCTCTCAACCGCATTGTACACTATCTTTTAGAAATGGATAAATTATGAAGTGGCACTGAATTTAGTGGAAACAATGTGTGCATTGAGTTTAGAATTACTGAAGATTTCTAATTCTAGGAGTGATAATCTCGGATGGCCTGTATCCTGTCAAGACTCACCACATGTTTATGTGTAACAGTGTTAAGTAAATTATGCAAAATCAATTTGGTTATACTTTTGATTCAGTCAGTATTTTTGAGGAAAAGGGGTGGGGTTTTTAGTTTGTTGCAAATTTATATCTTGAATCTTGAAGCGTGAACAACTTATTTGATAGTTTCTTTATATTGCTGTCCAACACATTTAGTCAATGCACAGTAGGATGCATATTTGGCTACACTTTGTTTGGGCGTGGTTATGCTTACTGTTCTGACTTAGTCTTGTTTTGGTTTCCTGAAGGAAGAAATAGGAAACTGCAAGGACTGGCGGCAGCCATTCTGAAATTGTGGGAGAAGTGTCACATTGTAAAGATTGCTCTGAAGTGGGGAATTCTCAACACAGACAACGAGGAAATGGCATATGAACTTAAGGCAAGTATGATAAAATGAATTCATCAGTTTTACTTTTTGATTTTGAACATCTGATATTCTGAACTGTTGCTTGCGTATGAGCCCCATGTAGCATGTTGTTATCTTAGAAGGTTTGCATCATGGTTGAGCAACCTCGATTGTGTGAAAACCTACTAACTAGGTTAAGTACGAAATAATACAGCATTGTTCACGTCATATAATCTGCTTGTTTCTATAATATTGCTTCTGCCATTGTCTAGTACTTTATCACCTCTTTAAGGGAATACAACATACATAAAGAACCTCTTTTATTTTTCTTTATTATTACATGCAATTACACACGCTTTTTAGTTTTGATTGGAGCCAATACTTGAGTTTATATTGTTGGATAACATTACATTAGGCTGTAACACACGTCAGAGGCTTGAGATTGCTTCTCGCTTCTGTTGTCTAAAGTTCATACAGTATCAGCTGAAGAGTTGAAATAAGACAAAGCTGTAACCCATTTTTTAGTGACTTTCTAGACTTGTTTAGCTAGCTTCTTAAAAACTTCTTCAAGTAGGATTCTCTGAAAAAAAGAACCAAACGTCAGCATCTTTAAGGTTTTGTTATAATATTGCGCTGAGGTTGAATCGCTAAAACTCAGTTTAAGCTGGCTCATTTGCAACCCTGAAGGTCAAAAGTCAATCTAGTTTTTAACGGAAAAGAATGTTTTTGATTATTTTTTGCAGAAATCCTCACAGTTTGAAGTATAATCAGATTACATATGAAAAGATCATATGAATACGTGAAATCTTCGTACAAGAAATTTCTCAATTGAAAGAAAATCCTTTTATTTCCAAAATTCAGTTTTCAGGTATCCCATTCTATATTCTGTGATAAGATCTTTAGGTGAAATGAGTCCCCTTTATCTGTGAGGTTGATACATTTACTATTTTTATTATAGTTAACGGATCACAAGATATACCCATTGGTTATTAGATTAATTATGTTATGGTACCATTTCCCTCCAGCTACTTTTAAAGTGGCGTGCATTTGTTTGTTGGTCAAATGTTGAAAAAACATTGCCCTAGTTGGGTGGCCAAAGTATCAAGTTTTTAATGTCTTATGGGATTGAAAAAAATGGGCATCAATTTATCAATTCCTGATGCAGAATCTCACTGGGGGAGTTCTTTTATTGCGCAATAAGTTCTTCATAATTCTCTATAGAGGCAAGGATTTTGTTCCCTCTCAAGTTGCAACCCTAGTTGCTGAAAGAGAGAAGGAGCTCACTAGATACCAACTTCAGGAAGAAGCTGCACGGTTAAAAGCAAGTGATATATATTCTGTCACCCATGAGGATATATTGAAGTCTAGCAGCATTGGAACTTTATCAGAATTCCATAGCATTCTATCAGAATGCAGGAACCTGAAAAAGGGGAAGACTGAGGTTGAAGTTCAGCTGGAAGCAGAACGGCAGAGATTGGAAAAGGAACTCAAAAATCAAGAGCGAAAGCTTTTCATTGTGAGATCTTATTGCTCCTTTTTGTCCTGTATTTTTGTATTTGAATAATTAAATACTCATTATCTGTAAATTTTGCAGCTTAAAAAGAAGATAGAGAAATCAGATAAAACACTGGCGGCACTAAATCAGGCTTGGAGACCTTCTGAGCAAGATTTGGATCAGGAAATGTTAACACAAGAGGAGAGAGAATGTATGCGGGAGATAGGATTGAAGTTAGATAGCAGTTTGGTGCTTGGTAAGAAAAAGCTTCTGCTTCTTCTATTTTCACCCTTACGGCTTCTTCTTGTTCTTAAAATAAAAAAAATGTTTCTTAAACCTTAGGAATGTTAAAATTATTTATTGTAGCTTTATTATTATGGATGTATTCTTAGTTACTTGTCCTGAAAGCTCAAATTCCTTCTTCTCCTGAAGATTTTTGTCATGATTGATGCAGACTTTGTGCTTAGAAGCAGGTTTCATATGTGACTTATGATATTCTATATTTTTCTCAGATTTATCTTACCTGTCATGATGTTGTAGCAATATTGGATAAAAGATCTTTGTTGGTCAGTGAATGGTTGAAATAAAGTGTCAAACAGACAATCATACAGCCTAAAAAGGAATCTACTTCCCATGAGATGTTAGTCAAGAAGTCAAGTTTTCACGAGGATTGTGTAATTAAGCCTCACTTGATGGTCTACACTTTGAAATAAAAAGCTCGAAAGATCTGTCTTTGCCTATTACATTCAGCTTCGCGTTTTCTTCACAAAACAGTGACAATTTCTCACCAAGAGCATGATTTCCTCAGCAGTCAAGTTAATACTCTTCTTACTATCACCTGGTCAAAAACTATTATGGATCAAAATTACACTTGCAAACTTCATGGAAAATACATTTGGTTGGCAGTCGGAAAGAAAAACTTCCCAACAAGTGAAAAAGAAATTCAGACTATTAGATGAAGAGGATGGAAGGTATACAATGAGCTTTTTGAGTCAATTTTCTCATTGACAGATGATATCCTTTAAATCCAGAGGCTAGTAGAAGGATTTTGAGAAACAACCAAAAAAGGATTTGTTTCTTTGAGTTAGCCCTTTAGCACTCTTCTTATTATCACGAGGTCACAAATTAATATTGATCAAAATTACACTTGCCAAATTCTTGAAAATACATTTGGTTGGAAGTCGGAAGGAAAGGAAAACCTTCCAACAATTGAAAAAGAATTTCAGAATATTAGATGAAGATGATAGAAGGGTTATATTGAGCCTTTTGAGTCAATTTCTGACTGACAGATGATGATGTAAACTGAAAAGCAGAGGCTAGTAGAAGGATTTTGAGAAATAGCCATGAGAGAGGATTTATTCTTTTAAGTCACAGCAATTTGGATCCATGAATGGTATTAAAGCATAGGGGATATCATATTTCCTTTTTTTGCTTTGTAATACTAGTATATTAGAAACAAGATGAGGACTCTCCAACTCCTCCATGTTTTATTAAACAAAAGGATGAAGAAGAAGCTCAACACATTATTGAAAATTTGCATAAGAATAGAAATGACAATCATTGTTTCGTACCCTGAAAGTCAAAATACTAAGAAAAAGAAGCAAAACAACCTAATGGTTTTTTCTTTTTTATTCCTTCTGTTTTGATGGCGTGAAAAACTCCCAGGCAAGCTCTTCTCTGTTGATGAGGAAACCCTTTAATCTGCTGTCTATCCGACAAGGTTAATAGTGAGTTTAGTTGTGAGGAAAACTTGCATAAGTCCTTCATGGTTATAGCAATTAAGTCACGAGATGGAAACAATGTCATAATTTGATGAAGTTAAATTGATAAATATTGCAAATACATTCCCATAAATAATGTAGCATGTACTTGCTTCAAATCATAAAGATTGCCTAAAGATTCATGCTAAATTAACACAATCATTTGAATCAATAGCAACTGGCATAAAGATTCTGAATAGAGAATCTATTATGTCAAACAAGAAAGTGACTACAGAATGGGATTAGACATCCCTGTGTAAAGTTTTTGAATGCAAGTAATGTAGTTGCGAAGGATCTAAAAGTATTGGTTGCAGGGTCTACTCTCAGCAATCACATATTTAGAAGTCTCTGGGCCTCTTTGTTAATTCTTTGATTGAACCTACTAGTGTATCTCATTCATCAAATGAAGTTGGGAGACAACTTACAGAAGTGGGATCTGGATTTTTTCAGTTTTGACATTTGAGGTTATAGGCTAGATCTGTTTGGGGGTTAGAACCAGTATCTCCTTGCTTTTCTCGACTCTAAAGAAATAACTATAAGCCTTTAAGCAATTCATATATCCATGAGCAAAGCGAAGCCTGAAAAAGCTAAGGAAGTTAGACAAATGTCAGCAACTAATATAAGGGATAAGCTCAAACTTCTATATGTCTGTACCTTCACACTTCCTTGAAATTCAGATAGCTTATTAGCCTCTACTGTTTTGAATCGAAATATGTTTGCTATTATGCTATCATGTTTATTTTTTTATTCAATCTGGCTTCAGGAAGGCGCGGTGTTTTTGAAGGTGTAATAGAAGGCATTCGTCAACATTGGAAGCACAGAGAAATTGCGAAAGTAATTACAATGCAGAAAAAGTTCTCACAGGTCCTTTACACTGCAAAACTTCTTGAGGCTGAAAGTTACGGGATACTGGTTTCTGTAGAAAAAATTAAAGATGGCCATGCTATAATTATGTATCGTGGGAAGAACTATAAACGTCCAAAGTTGTCACCTAGAAATTTGTTGAATAAAAGAGATGCATTATCTAGGTCACTTGAAATCCAGAGAAATGGAGTAAGTAAACTAATTCTCTCCTTGCTAATTAAACTGTTTTTGTTTAGACTGACTTATATGTCTCTAACCCTTTTAACCTTCTGTTTTCACTCTAATAGTCATTGAAGTTTTTTGCCAATCAAAGAGTGAAGGAAATTTGTGATTTGAAATGCAAGCTGGTAAACCTCTCTATCTTTTAAATCATTTTAATTTTCAAAGAGAGATATTAACAAAATAGTTCTGGCCTTCTGGGGATTCCCTTCTCATGAATCTGTTTAATAGAGTTTTTAGTTGATAAATTTTCCGACTTTTGCATTGTATCAGTAATGGTGGATTCAATGGCTTGTGCCCTTGCTTCTTATGATTTCTTGACTGAATAATTTGCAATTTTGCAGGCGGACTTGAACAGAATTAGTGATTGATTGGGTTGGTAATGGACAAGCTGATAGCCATCAGCCAACACATCTTAATGTGAATTCTTTGAATTCCTTATATTCTTTATGGTGAAACTAGCACCTATAAGAGAGAGATTTATCCATCAAACTTTATAATGCCTAGATGCGACAGGTACCACTCACATTTCAAATTACTTGAACAAAGTTTTCAGGTGAGATTGATTTCATAGTATTTTGCTACCTCAATTGGGACTAGTTTAAACTCTATATAAAGGGGGCTTATGCGATGTAATTGACACAACCTTGACAAATAAATAAAATTTATACTCTCTCCCTCTTCTCTCTTTTCCCCTTCTTTCTCTTCTTCTCCTTCCTTTCCCCTTGCCCTTCTATATTTTTTCTATTGCATCCTATGTCAGTTTGGCATCACATCAATTTGTTCTCCTTTGGCCTACACCTTCTATCCAACCCAAATACACACTGCCGCCTTCCACCAACCATCCAAGCCTTGCACAAAAACCTTAGAACAACACAAGAACAAGAAAAATTTGTCTCAACAGCAGCAGTCTTTATTTATTTTTTATTTTTTCCTTTTTAGTAGTACATAATAGTTGAAAACGAAGTTTAAAAAAAACACCAGAACTGTTCACCGGGCCAGCAGTAGATGAATTAGGTTTCTGTTATGTCCCTTTCAAATAAGGAAAAAATGTACTATTTATATTGATATCATGGATAGAAAAGTGTCGAGGAGTGAGAGAAAATTGTAATTTTTATTGATTACTGTTTTACAAGTATATACAAGGAAGACAAGAAAGAAGATTTACATATTAGTCCCTAACATTTACAATTGATTACAAGTGGTATATATTTCAACTCTTTGGCCTACACCTTCTATCCAACCCAAATACACACTGCCGCCTTCCACCAACCATCCAAGCCTTGCACAAAAACCTTAGAACAACACAAGAACAAGAAAAATTTGTCTCAACAGCAGCAGTCTTTATTTATTTATTTTTTTTTTTTCCTTTTTAGTAGTACATAATAGTTGAAAACGAAGTTTAAAAAAAACACCAGAACTGTTCACCGGGCCAGCAGTAGATGAATTAGGTTTCTGTCATTTCCCTTTCAAATAAGGAAAAAATGTACTATTTATATTGATATCATGGATAGAAAAGTATACGTTTCTCTCATTGATTCTTGTTGGGAATGTGGGCCAATTTCCATATTTAGCGCTCAGGATCCTCCTTTGAGAGAATATCAAGAATAATGGGAAAATAGAAATGGAAAATATCAAGAACATAATAATTTATATAAAAAAATTCCAAATCTTCAAAATTGGAGAAAACCCTTGGATGGTAAAGACAAACTCCATTGTGTAAAATTGTACAATCACAAAACATCTCTTAGAGACTCGAAGCCCTAAATAGTTTGAAAACCCTACATTCTAAAACAAGTCGCATATTATATATAGAGTGGGACTACAAAGGATCCCAAGTTTATCCCAAAACAAAATTCAATTATTATCTCTTGAATTGTGATGAATAAAACATTATGGGATATCCTTTAGTGCTTGTTTGGATAAAATTATATATATATTTTTTTAAGGAACGCACCAACACAACCTTAGTGGATTTTCAGGATCACTAGGGCTGATGATATATATATATAGGAAGGGGGACATAAAATTGACCTCCCAAAGGCGAAGAAAAGCAGCAAAAGAAGGAAAGGAATAAGAGAGGAATTAATACTTGTAATACAAAAAATAATTGAGAATACAACCAACGTTCTCTAACAGTGGGAAGCCCCGCCCATATACGCCGAGGAAGCTCAAGTGATCCAAACTCATGATAGTGATATTGGTCCCAGCCTCAGATGCTAATGAATAGACGACCTGGTTCCCCTCACGATAAGTATGGGAGATAGTATCACGGTTAAAAGGGATAGACCCTTCTGAGAATGATCTGAATCTCCCATGGTTCTTCATCCCTAGTGATGCAATGAATGGACATGATGAGTTAGTCTCCACCTAAATGTCGAATAAGCCGATTTGTCGAGCAAGAGAAATCCTATCCAAGATAGCCCGTATCTCAGCCTTCAAAATAAGGCGGTCTCCATAAGATGTCGAGAAGGCCTAATACAATGTCTATCCTGGTTGCAAATAATGCTACCACCACTAGTAAAACCATTCTTGACACATCCATCCGTGTTGATCTTGTGATATCCCACCGTTGGAGTACTCCAAAAAACTAAAATTGGAGATACAAAGGGAGGAAGAGTCAAAGAAAAACCAAAGGATGAGGCAATAGTCGAGTTACTTTGCCATGAATAGGCCAGAATAAGCGACCAATATGAATAAATGAAATCATGCGATAGACTCTCCATATTATCCGTCTAGGCTCCATACGTATCTCGTTGTGCTGTCGTTCCTCGCTTCCATAAGGACCAAAAAATAATCAAGGGAATGACAATGCGAATGTGACCCTTATGAACATACTGACTCGAATACCTCCATCTGTGGAACTTAGATCTAACTGCCTCACCAGTTCTCATAGGTACCTGAAATATAGCCTTAAAATGATGCCATACCTAAGCAGAAATGGTGTTGCAATGAAAATATGTGAAGTGGTCTCGATCTCCGAGCAGCATTGGCATCAAGAGGCCATATGACGGCCAATTCTCCTCTGAATGGCTACGTTGACCTGTATCAAATATTAATACAGTCTCCAATGGAAGAAAGAAAACCTAAGATTAAGTAAGAAAAATACGGGTTTCATTCGGATTTTCTCCCACTCAATAGTTTGTACAAGTCTTTTTATTTCACTAATTACTACTATTCAAGATACGTCGTTCTTTTGCTGATATTGTAGACAACTTATATGAGTCTTGAGGCTGTCTATAAGAGTGGACTAGTTGCTACACTGACTTGGTAGTACCATCTGTTGTATCTTTTCAAAAAATTCGATTAGGAGCATATTCCCATAGAGATCTAACTCCAATCTGCTCAACCATAGATAAAGGAAGAACCTGTAACAATCATGTAATATCCCATCCCGAGCCATCATAAAAATCCCGAGTCGCCAATGTCAGAATCATTTACCGACTTCAAACAATTAGTCGAACCTGCTTTATCTTTTTGGATTATTTTTCTTGAGGTGCCTAGACGGTCCTCATCTATTGAAAATTATGGTCAGTTTTCAGTCCAAAATTCTTGTACAACACATTATATTCTTGACTTGCACTTGTTACAAGTCAATCTCATAATCAATTTTTTGACGTCGAACTTTAACATTTGATTTTTCTACTCCGTGTTCTTGGCTTGATGATACAACAAACTCCAACGTTGCGAAAGACATGTGCTCTGATATCAATTGTTGGGAATCTGTCAATTTTTTGTTCCACCCTAAGAACTTCATCCAAGAAAATATCAAGAAACAAGAAAGAGAAATAGAGAATACTAACACGAACAAGAAAACAAGAATTTAGTTGAAAAACTTCAAAACTGGAGAAAAGTTATGGGCCGTAAGAGAGAGATTCCACTATGAAAAATTGTACAGTCAGAAAATCTCTCTTGGACACCCTCCCAAACCCCAAAGAAAACCCACTTAAGAAACCCTCATGGTATGTACCAGGAGAGACTACTATATATAGAATCCTAAATCTCACCCTCAAATAGTCATGACTACGTCCTGAATGGGAATGAATAAAACAAGGGGAAATCTCTATTTTTAAGAACATAAAATGAGTCTCATGATTTTTATTCCATGTGGGATTCACTTTAATGCCATTGCAAGTAGAAAGTTAAACCCTATTTTATGTGGGACAATAAAATCACCTAGTCAAATCCTAACAATGCTTTGCCTGATAAAAACTAGACATGTATCGATAAATTATTACCTGGCATTTTGTGTTAATGACACTTGGTTTGTATGCTTTAACATAGTATCAAATCTATACTTTGGAGGTGCTTGACACATCCTAGTTTACACTGATTTCATCAATTATGTCATGTCACTCTTTTTTTTACCCCCACTTTTGCCAATGTTTAGGCATGAAGGTTCTTCTGAAATGGGCACAAATTTTAGATCTCTTGATCAGTAAAATTGAATTTGAATTTGCACTGGAAATTTCCCTTACTTTATACAGTGGAACTAAATGAATGATACCTCATGCTACTATCAGTCAATACTTCACGTCAGCACTTCTTTAATGGAGTTGGGGCAATATTAGTTACTTGCATGATTACCCCATGCATTTCTTCTCAAGACATTATTTCCTTTTCGTTTATTTAAGTTTTTTGCTTTTTTTTTTTTAACCATTGTCAGTGATAATTGGAGAGTAATTAGCACATTCGAATGTCTTGTTCCCTTGCATTTACGCATATATTTTAAATTTATGAACAAACTGTTAAAATAATTGTCTTAAAATATTTATTTCTTTCACCTTGGTAAATAAAATGAAGTTAATACTTAATAATCATCTTTTGCTTCTTATATTAGAATAGTTAACCAGCTTTTACAATGCTAAATAAACCTACAGAGACATATCACTATCTTGGCATAAAATGGTAATAGAAGTGGTGGGAGCACTGTCTATCTTTCTGTTGGGAGAAGAATGAAAAGACTTAGGTGGAATTTGTATAACTTCATGGCTCACCTGTAACTTATCCAGTACCCTATCAATGGACGGGCAATTTGCTGGGTCCGTCTGTATGCACCACAAACCTACTAAAATCATCTTTCTTGCAATTGCCTCTGCTGCTTTATCCACTGTACATTGCAATTTTATGTCTTGATCCATCAAAAGACAATTGTAGATCCAATGCGGGAAATACAATTCAATGCTATGGTCAAATTCCACATCAATATTTTTTTCTCACACTCGCCATTTCTAAAATCATCATGCCATAGCTATATACATCTGACTTGCAGGACACAACACCAAAGTTTCTAGAGAAAACTCCTGGGCAATGTATCCTACAGTTTCTCTCGTACCTAGCACTGATATTTTGTTCTCTTTCCTAAGGCATAATTTGGTGAGGTCAATATCTGATACTTACTGGAGAGAAGGATGTTTTGAGATTTTATATCAAGATGAAGAATTCTCGAGTTGCACCCAAGATACAAATATTGCAGACCTTGAGCAATACTGATTGCTATATGATATATTCTTTCCCATCCTATAGGTGAAATTTTCTTTTTCCATATATGTAGTTGTCAGGAGATCCATTTGGCGTGAACTCATATATGAGTGCTCGTTTAGACCCCTCGTAGCAAAAACCAAGAAGTGTGACATTTTTTACATGTGAAGTCCTGCTAATGCTGGAAACTTCATTTACAAATTCTTCTCCATTTGCCTTGGACTCATACATAACCTTTACTGCAACCAGACAATCATCCTGCAGCTTCCCTTTATACAAATACCAGTCTCCCTGTCTTAATTTGTCCTTAAAAAATGCAGTCATTTTCTTAATATCTGAATAGTGATATTTTTTGGTGCCATGGGTCCACACTTATCTAGAATATATTTTAAATTTTCATATTTCTTTGACATCTTCCTACAGAAAGGTCGACATATCGTGCATTGCAGTTCCTTCTGAAGCAAACACACAGGATAGATATCACCAAATGAATGCAAGCTCCAAATGTGGATGCAGTTTGCAAGGAAAATAACAAAATTCATATCATGCTGTTTTGCTGGAAAGTGGTAAGAACATAAATAATCATTAGCGTGTTTGGGAATACCTATAAAAATTCGGATTGTGGGATTCACATGGTTTCCTGCAATACAAGCAATGAAAAAGAGAACACTTAGACTAATGAAGCAAGTAGTTTGATTGGCGTGTTTAAAATCACAAGCATTGACTACCATCACTTGAAGTGATGGATACTCTTTGGTTGACCAAATACAATTTTATTTTCAATGCTGAGATTCATAATTATTTCTTACAGATATTTTATGTTGACACTGATTTTTGCTCGATCCATTTTACAGATATCGTATGTACCCGCATTTGTTTTACCAGGTGGAAGTTGACATCTCATCAAGTTAGCTGTCTGGAAAGAAACTTGTGTAGGTTTAAAATAACTTGGGGTTGGGTTGTATCCACATCTCCCACCAGATCCTGCACATTCTATGCATGCTGCATCATCCGTGATTCAGTGTACTTCAAATCCATAGCCTGATCAATTGATGTTAAATTATTTCTAAGAGCATTTACTGCTGTTTGGAGCACGAGGACAGTAATAGTGGTCGTGCAGTTTCCATGCTCTCCCATCAGTCGGAATGGAATTGTGAAGTAGCCATTCTCAACTGAGGTACCATTCTTCTGACAACAGAACTTATATAGGACGCTAATGGTGTACTAACAGACGAACATCCAAAGAACACAGGTTCCCAAAATTGGGTGTAACTGAATGGGTAACTTGTGGTTGTATCCGTGAACATAGATGGGCAATTGTTGTTGTGTCTAATTTGGCAAGCCTCAAAACTTGGTTTTTATGATCTAATTTCAAGACTCGAAATGTTTGTGACGTGATCTTTTGAGGAGGAGATAGTTTATATAGAAGTTTAAAATGGAGTTTAATTTCAATTAGATTAGATAAGATCAAATTTAATTACTTCGATTAGTTTATTAGATTATAGTTTCTTTCAGTTTCTTGCATTGTAAATAAAGAGCTTATTTATTGTAATATTCAACCCTTGAGTATATGAAATAAATTGATTCCTCTTTGCCCTCAATTCTTCTCTTCTTGGACCCTTTCTTTCCTATTCTTTGTCAAATTAATACGCATCTGCGTCATCTTTATTGTAGGGAATTGGCCTCGACACTCGAGTTTGAATTCGGGGAGACCACAATAGTACAGTTGAGGATCCCCCGGGAAGGGATAGCTAATGTTTTCTATGCCCCCGCATTGAAAATGATGACCACACTGTAAGTATCGTGCATCATCTGCTGACAAAATTGCTGGAACTACTGAAAGAACTATTGCAATGATGCTAAGGTCGAAGGGAACATATGAGAGAAGTCTGTGAAACATTTAGCCGAATTTTTGCGTCAAAGTATGTATAAATAACTTTATAAGATATGTGAATGGTTTTGGTAAAGGACAGCGCAATAATCATGCCAGTGCTGGAATCATATTGATTTTGGTGACATTTTCAATATTTAGAAATTTTAGCAGTCAGAATGGCTAAGCTGTCTATTTGACTTGATGACATTGTAAGGAGTCGAGTTATTGCGCTTCTTGGAATTGTACTAATATAAAATTGTCTTGATACGGATTGAATGTTGCAACACGGGTAACAGAGAGTGCTCAAAGGTTAAGAGTGTAGATTTTGTAACAATAATGCTTTGACAAAAAATCTTTACAGACGGTGAAACAACACATGTCACGACATCATTGAAAGATGGAAAAAAAGTCCAATCACGCATTGCCACATCAGCTTCGGTACAAATTATGTAAAGGTTTTCCCGTACTCATGGCTTTATCCGATTTTGTAAAAGTAGGCCGTTAACTTGGGTCTCCTAAGCCTGTTGACTGTGCGAGCCTTTTTCTATTTTTCTCACTAGAGTTAACTGTAAGCGAAAAGAACAGCAGGCCCTCTGAAATTCGACCTAGTTGTGCGCAAAAAAATGCCGTGTTGTGCCTATAGGCACCCATAGTGAACCTCTCGCGTGCCTAGAGCGTTCTGTTCCATGGAAAATATTCTATTTTTAGATTATTAAACATTTGAGAAGTTGAATGTTTGAACAAATTCGAGTCCCTTTAAGGCCACTGAAGTGAGTACCTGATTGTAAACTTCAGGGCCCGTGGGATTAGTTGAGGTGCGCGCAAGCTAGTCCAGACATCCACGATTATCAAAAAAAATAAAAAATAATGTCTGAACAGTCACCATCCTTTCTTTTTTTTTTTACTATTGCCTGTCTTCTTTCTGCCTTCAAATTTTACTTATATCCCCCCTTTTTCCTATTTGCTTGTGTGATGTATATTTATTTTCTTGAAAAGAGAGGAGCTGCGGTGGTCCCCTGAACCATTCGAATCCCACTAGTGAATTGAAAGTTTTTAATTCGAAGTTACTTGTTCCTTTCTGGATCTCTATTACGATTAGTTTTTCTTGTTACCAACTGTCGACAAGTTGCCTCTCTCGACGTAATTCAACAAGGCCCAAATCTGAAAATTTTGGACACAAGTCTACATCTAAAAGAATGTTTCCAGTTAATGTCAAAACGTATAATTCTAGCGTTGCAACCTCCATGAAGATACGATAGACCTTGCACGACCCAGACAGTAATTCGGTTCAATGTTTTCCACTCTAAACGGCATTCTGCATTCAGCAATCCACTCTTGTAGATTAGTTTGTCTAATGATTTATTGGGCATAAATTCAGACTAGTTCTCTTCTATTTCTGTCATAACAAAACCCTAAGTGATTGACAATATTGAGATGGGAAGTTCTACTGATGCTACCAACTTCCTTTATGAAGTCTTCTCCGGTTCCTTTTACCTTGTTCAAAACCTTGACAGCGACGAGTAGACCATCAGATAGCATTCCTTTGTATACATTACCATATCCTCATTGGCCAAGCTTATCAGAGAAGGATTTGGTTATGTTTCTTATTTCTGATTAGTTATACCGATTCAGGGCAAGATATCCGTGGTCAAGTGGAAATATTTCCGTTTTTTGATTGTTCTCCTGTCCCGATTCACATGATGAACAGTCTTTTAAGGAAGCAGAATACCGAACCGAACACATGAAACGACTGGATGTAAACATGAAATCATGATAATGTGGATGTATAATGCTTTGGATGCAGCTCTCAAACAGAGAATGGGACAATCAGAGTGTGAACGTCCACGTTTAAGTTTTTGTTCCAGGAATGAAAAATAACTTTCTTAGCCTCTCAGATGAGAAAAAGTGAAAAAATAAAAACAAAAACTGGAACTGGAACTGGAACTGGAAGCAAAGAATTGGAAAAAAAAAAAAAAAAAATAGTTGCACGTACCGTTCCTGTAGTTGCAAGTAACTCATGAGATCGATCAGCACAATAACAAGCAAACAAGGTAGAATCCCCAGTACTCCCACAAAGCCTACCTGAGCGGATGCAATTTTGGCAGATGGTACTATTGGCAGACCACTGCAACAAAAAGCCACTTGCAAGAGCATCCTGAAGAAGAGTAACTCAGGCAGTTGGAAGTGCCAACAAATTCCCAGCCGCAGTTTGATTGATGAGAACAAAGAAACTATTGTCATATCTGATTGTACTTCCAGGGTCAGATGATTCTCTTATCACGTAGAAACTTCCACTGGTGGCGGCATTCACAACAACTGAACTAATTAGGGAGCTGTGTAGGCTGGTCATAACGGAGGAGCAACTGTAGTATAGACTATAGAGTAAGGTTTCTGTCAGTGGGAGAAGGTGTAAAGAGGTGGAAATCCAAGGCGGTGTTTTGACTTGGTGTAAATTAATTCTGCCTGACTTGGTCCAGGGGAAATTTGAAGGAAATTCCTCTGCAATTCTATTGGACAAGAAGTGCATGTACACTAGATTTCTAAGCTAATTTAATTTATAGAAGCATCTTGATTGACAATAATGTAATAACATTATACAAAAATTAAGGATAAAATTTCTAAATGGCCAAATAACAGTTGGAAATTCTATCTGGACTGTACCCTTCTTTCTATCTAGGCAAGTAATTTATAAAAAGTTAAAACCGACAAAAAAAAAAAAAAAAAGATTAGTTTATTGCAAGCAGTCACATGTTCAATTTCAAGGCTAAACAGTATGTTTAACACTTTAGAACAGCAAACATGAAAAGGATGGGAAAAAATGAGACTAATATACATATATGGAGACATGAAAACAGCTGAAACTGCATGCCGCTCACATCAAAGTTATCCATGAAATTTTCAAGAGAAAAAGCAAATGCACGAGTTCTTATTTTCCTCTTGGGGTCATACTTCACCCTCAAGCTTATATGATCAAAGATAACTTATACCATAAGCACTCACGAAATGATACGGTTTTCCTGATACTATCAGTAGAGGAAGGTATGTAAATTAATGTGCGTTAAATAAATCACCATATCAAGCCTTTTTTCCTCCTCAACCTGTCAACGCGGTCTGTACTCATTCGAGACTTTTCAGGTTTGCTCAACTTCTTTGACTTGTCAAGTCGACTATCCAAACTGTTCCTAGATAAATCCGGTAGATCTGTTTGCAATGTGTCCGTGTTATTGCTAGTGGCTGATTTATTCTCATTGTCAGTGTCTAATGATGCTGTTTTAGAACCATCAATAGGTGGCTTTGATTTCCCAAGAGCCAGCACAAACTTTTTCAGATGTTTAATGAACTCGAGATAAAGTTCCAGATTGCAATGCCCACCTCCATTTATCCATAGAGGTTCGTATTTTACCTTGCAAAGCTCCCAAAGCTGCTTCCCGTGGGAGCAATCAACAACTTCATCTGCCGTTCCCTAGATATGAAACTAATAATTATTAATCATTTATCTCATAAAATATTTAATAACTTAAAAGTTACTGCTACTTTTGACAGCAGATTTTTTAACATATTTTAGATATTTTATGCGAAACAGTTCGTACACAATCTCTAGTAGAACTGTAGAAGAGAAGAGTCAAGTACCTGAACTATTCATGAAGTTTATGATTGTGAAATAAGTTTCTTCTAAAATCCTTCTTGAATTAATATTTTTTTAAGCCTAAAAAGGTAAACAAGAAAAATTAAAGGGTATTGATGCTGCCCCGTCTGTGACTGTGTATCCTTTGTCCGTAGACATTTGACAGCCCATGTCCCAGAAAGTCTTTCCCTTGTTATGTAGAGTCATGTGACTGTGTTTAATTTAAAATCTTATTTTCTATTCCCTTAGTTCATTAATGGATGTCTTTGTTAAGGAATAAATCACTGATAGATTAAATAAATAACCAATATATAGGGATTTGAGCTACTCTTTTTAACAAGGTTGACCTTTAAAGATGGATCCCAAGTCTTTAACTTAGTATCAGAGCCCATGAAGTTGAAACAAGATATTCTGACCGTCTTAAGGCTCAAACGAGCATTCTAATTCTAGGATTCATATGCTCAAACAAGCCACCATCTTGTGGGGTATGTTAAGGATAAATTCCACATTGTGTTATAGATTAAGAGTTTGGCTACTCCTCTTTACAAGGTTTACTTTCTAAGATGGAACTCTAAGTCTTAACATCAAAAAATATATAGATGAAGCGTCTAAGCAAAAACATTACTCTCAGTCACAGAAAAAAGGACAATCAACTACTAATTAACACACAACAATTTGAAAGCCAGTCCGCAAAATTTGTTTCTCCAGATATTTTGGGAATTAACAAAATCTGAAACTGTGATTCAGGGATGGGGAAAAATGTCTAGAGAAAACTGAGAGCAAGAAAACTTACATGAATGACAAGAACTGGACAGTTTATTGCCCCAATTTTGTCAATATTCTGTAATTAACATAGAAACAATGGAGAAACGATATGTGTCAATATGCAAAAATTGGGAACAAAATGACACATGACAACGAATTGTAAAATTACCTTGTATATATCAAACCAATATGTCCGTTTTACAGGGTACAACACCCTTAACCCAGACAAAATTGGGCTATGTAAAACAACCCCTCTCAAGTTTGGTATGCGTGATGCAAGATCAACAGTGGGACCGCTACCAACAGACTGACCATAGAGTATTATTTGTTCGTCTTTAACCCCATACTGCTCCTTGAGGCATTTATATACAGCATCAAGGTCTGCGTAGGTATTACATTCAGTTGGCTGTTTCCAGAAACAAGGGATGACTGTGTCATAATATAGCATGAATCAACAATAAAATGTTAGGAGAAATATGCCAACCACGTCAAAACCTAAGAAAGAGCAGCACAGAAACAAGCAAGCGATCTCTTACCTAGAGCATGTTTGGCAAAACCTATTTTTTAGTCATTTCTGTTTTCAAAATATGTTATATTTTCCTAATTATAAGTAAGGAAAGTTACTTCTTTTGATAGGAAGGCAGGATTGCTTTCAAAATAAGTAACTTACTTATTCCTAATTTACTCAAAAGTAAATATTTTAAACTTAGCAAACACACACCTTGTCAAGAAAAAAGGAACATTACAGAAATTAGACAAAGCTTTTGTGGAAAAATTTTACGTTTTGGTCCAAGATTTTAAATTTAACTAAGATACAACAGAACTTGCATCCGATTTAAAATATCCATCTCATGTAAGTAAATCTTACACCTGTCACCTCAATAATTATGACTTTGACATAGTGCAAAAGAGAGCTTGAGGAAATCAGTAAATATAATTTCTCGTTTCCCAATACCTTCAGAATGAAGTTTCATCATTATTTTTGTTCATATGTAATAATGATTTCCAAACATATACAATGTTTCTTAACTACGACCTAAGGAAGTTAAAAAACTTGTACGCCTGATTGTATGGTTATTTGTACAACTGTCTAACATTGTTTGAGAACTGTTTGTTAGAAGTCTGATACTGTGACCAAGTTTATGTGGTTCAATATGATTAGAGAAGTGTCAAAATGCTTATCCACTACCGTCAAAGAGTGGCTTACTGGGGAGAGAAACCTTAAAATAGAAGACTATCCTGTGCTTTCATATTGCAAGACATGGAATCCCAAGTTATTTACAAAACTATTTAGAGTATCTTAGTATTGAAACAACAACAATAACGACACATGAATCCTTCTTAGCCATTGCACTATGTTCATTGCTAAATCTACTTGGAGATCAAAGTTCCTTATCGACTACAACAGGCCGAGTATTGCTTTAAAAATATTGTTATTAAACTACCAATACTAAAAAATTTTCCATTAAAAATTGAACATCTTTACTTGCTTTATGGACTGTCCCATTCGAGTGCATTTTCCTAAGGCAAACAATTACTTATGTTTTATCCCGAAAAACTACTACTGACATAATCCCATGTTATTACTTATCTCACTATTGATGCTAAAAAAAACAGCTGGTCACAAAATTCTGCAAACGCTAAATCAAAACATGTCATGTCCGAAATCACATCAAGTCAATCACATACACTCAGTTTGGGGTGGAGCAACAAATCTTGTAGAAAAGAAAAGAAGAACAACGTGATAGAGGATTCAATGCAACAATGAAGTTACAATACTCGTGTTAATAGCGTACGTCCTTCCTAATTGTAGAAGGAAAAAAACCCAAAAAGAAAGCATAATCAAATAGTATAAGGAGTAAGTTAACATTTAAAACTGTTGAAAGCATTTGCAATTTAATTTATTACAGGGGACCCAAATTACGAGGACACCAAATCTTGATAGAGAATGGAATAGCATCGAAATGTATGCCTTGAAGGATCTTTCTCAGGTGAAAAGAAAACAAAGGAAGATGATATTTGCAGAACAAACGTATACTGCAGTTTAAAGGGAGTAGGCATCTAACCTTTCCAGTGGAACGTCCGTAGCCCGAATAATCATATCTGGAAATGATACAAGAATGAGCAAGTCAGCAAGGTGAACAACAATCAAGAAAAATAGGATAGTCATCTTTTTTATTCTTAAATATTTCATCAACGCCACATGGATGAACTTTTGCAAAAAGATGTACAGCTTCTAGACAGAAATTGATTAATTTAGAGTGGATCAAGCCCAATTGAGCTTAGGCCAGAAACGTATAGATTTCTAATTCCAAATAAATTGTTTCTCTTTCCCTTTTTACAACATCAAGGGAACTAATCCAACAAATTGAGAAAGATCACCCTGCTTATCAAACAAAAATCTTTATCTGCCATTTCAAAGCTGGTAATTAGGTTTCGCACAATTCCCATAATAGTACGCTGGGTAGAATTGCTGCTTTCAGTTACTTGCTCATACTCGTTCAATATTGAATGCATCAAACTTAAAACAAAAATATGTGCCTCGGCCATTAACCACGTCTAGTTTATACCCTCTCTATTTATATTACTTCAAATTCTCCTTACAATTCTGGAAATCTCTGGTAAATGAAGAAAATGAACACATTGAACTGGTAATATGATGCAACCTCCGTTTTAGCTCATCCAATTCACCAGCAAAAATACCTAAGGAGAATTAGAAATGGCAAATTCGTGGCAGATCAAACGAGAGAAAATCTATTATTTCATTGCACTCATCCCATCAAATTAAGAAACCAAATCCTACTAAGAGATAGTTTTTATTTAACCAAATCAACTCATAAAGAGGAAAAGAATCAAACAAAACCCAGTATTAACTGATGCACGACTCACCATATTGATGGGAAAAAAAAAAGCTCTTAAATAATCAATCTTGATTACACCCCTATAGCTAAAAGCTCGTACGCCCACCAATTAGCAGCTGAAAAATCAGAAATTACCCCATGAGATTTACGCGTAGGCGAAGGCTGAGCTCCACGAACAATTCATACATCTGCCCCAAATCGGCGGCGTTTCCGTGGGAGTATAGCAGTGTAGCGTTGGCCTTGGGGTGGGTGACGTGCACCGCCACGATATCATTGCCCCGTCGGGTCCTTAGCTTCAAAACTTCGACGTCATCCCTTCGTGGTACCTCCGGTATGCAAAGAGCTCCACCACATGACTCTTCAGCCACCACCGTGTACGAAGGAGGGGTCGGCGGGAAGAACGCGAACTTAGCTGCGATAGATGACGTCACCCCGCCCATTATTTCCGTTTATTAAAATATCCTCCTCCTCTCACTCTCAGTAAATAAATTTATCGCATAGTTGAGCAACCTTTATATCTTTCTTGTATTTAGATCTTCTTTTTGGCTTTTTGCAGAGAAAATAAACAAGGAGATAAAAAAAAAAAAAGTGAAACTTGGTGGTGGAGTCTTAGGGGTGGCGGAGGGTGGCGCGTGGAATGGATGCGTAGAGATGAACGAGTAGGGAAAGTGAGTGCGGAATTTTCAAAGGAATCTTGAATATCTAACTGGAAATTTGGAAAGTTATCAGGTTTATGTGTTTAATGTGAAATTAGGCATACAATAATGGGTACTGAATTTCCAGTTATGGCCCGCCTGACGGCGCTTTGTAGAATGGAATACGTACGTGTATTACGTTTGAGTTTTTCTACCCTTTACGGTAATAAAAAAGGTGGGCTCCCACTATTGTGAGGGCCGGTCAGGGTGTTATCAACAATTTGATGCAACTAATTATTTAAAAAACATGTTTTTTTTGGTAAAAGAAAACTCAAACAATGTTAAAGGTCCAGGTTTCCAGATTCATTTTTATGTTTTTGATTTGGATGCTATTGATAGGGTTGGACATGGTTGAATCGAACTCAAATTTTCGAGTATTTAGTAAATGGAACTGTTCGGGTCCGATTCCATTCAGTTCAGTTTGATTTCGGAGTTTCGTACAATAATTATTATTTTTTATATTTCAACAATGCTACATTAATTCGACCATGACATGTTCAATCTTAACTCTTACAAAATAACGTAGTTCAATCTCGTGATATCTTTTGCACCTCTCTTTGTTGAGTTTTTATTTTTTATATATATATAAATTTGACTGTTAAAATTATAAGAAGAGAAAGATGGTTAGTTCACAATAATAGAACAGTATAAACGACAATACGGTAGATAAGGGATTTGGGTAAAATTTAGGTCAATTTGATTAAATTGGGCTTGGATGAAAATTAGAAATAGTAAAATCATATTTTGTGTTTGGACTAAATTAATTGGTTAGCAAATTTATTTAAAAAAAATAAAACAATTTGATTTATTTAAGATAAAAAAAATTTATTTTAAAAAAATAAAACAATCATATTCTAGGTCAAGAATTGAGAACCGGACCCAGCCCGTCAGTTCTCGATTCAGATATTCGTTCGGATATTTAATTTAAGAAGAACTGCTCAATTCAGTTCGAGTTTGAGTCTGATTTAGTCCGAAAATTTTGTCCAGCCCCATTGATTGATACATTTTAAAAAATTCAATCGTCTAAATGTCAACTAACTGGTTGAAATTTTAAATGGAATTTATATTCTTACATTTACATTTAAGAGGATAAGAGTCTGTTTGGTAGAGATTAAAATTGAAAAACTAACCGTTATGTTGACTTTTATTAGACGGGTGAGACTCAATAACGGCCATATTTTCAATTTTAATTGGATTTTAATTGTTACCAAACAGACTCTAAATTATTTAGCATTTGATAACTATTTTGAAAATTTATGAACTTTTCAACTAGCGAACTTCAATTATTCATACATTTATTATGACTCGTGATTTTTATTAATTTTTTAATCAAACATTTTATTAATTTTATTAAAATCTCATATAATTTTTTT
>CAIGRF010286640.1:11203-33270 GCA_903798235.1 Fraxinus ornus | reverse complement strand
GTTGATATGGAGTAATTAGTATAGGTGTCTTCAGGTACCATCTGCACTACACACACTATGATATTGTAAATAGGACTTAATCGCATGTGTGAGATTTGGGATGGCAGTCACTTGTTGGTAAGTTGACTTTGAACGTGAATTGACCACTTTTAGTAGACCTACGTCTAAGTATATCCCCTAATAAGCTCAATATCTTAATGTTCTTCTTCGAGATTATTTGACTCGAGCAATTAAGCTTGTGGGATATCTCAAAATTTGGTGCCTATGGTCAACTAACTTGGGTTAATCGGCCTAAAGCTCACTACATAGGTCATCTTAGTTGCTCAATGGAGAAGGATCTGCACTTAAGATGAAAATTTGATAGAGCTTGAAAAATATGATGAGCTTGAAATATGTGAAAAATTATATATGCTCAAATTTAAGAAAAAAAAATTGAAAATTGACATTGATATATTTATATGTCCTACTGTGCTTTAATAAATAGGTCCTACTATGCTTTATTGTTTAACTTTCATTAGCAGGAGAATACACTTATTGGTAGTGATTTTTAGCATGTCCCTTCTCACAAAATTAAGGTTTTGAGTCATGTTTGCCTTGGATTAGTGACACTTTACATATATGAGTCACTTATACAATTTACTCCATTCTAACCTAAATTAAGTATGTGGGGGAGGTTTACTACTTGTTAATTATGCTTGTTCATGCTATCAACTGTTTTTTTACTGTTGTATATTCATGGTTAAAATTGATTTGAAACTACACCCTTAGTCATTTATGACAAAAAGTGGGAGATTAAAGAGAATATACACGGGGGAGCATTAAAGGAAATTGAGATTTGCATTTTATGTCTGAGAGGTCGTAGGAGAGAGACATAGATACATTTGCCTACTGTATAAAAATATTGAGAGTTTGCAGTAAGGGTGGAGAATGTGCATTGCATATCATATGCATTGCTGTTTGAGTTTTGCTGTTTTGTGATGTTAATATTTCGGTTGCTGTTTTGATTGACATTAATATCACATCTCAAAATAGCGTGCTTATTTGTTTATGAGTTTTTGATTTCCTGTATCGCATGCTTTTATACTAGGTATTGAGTTTTTATTTCAGGAAACAGGTATACCAATGAATACAAGAAGTAGAAGAACTTTAATAACTTGGGTAGTATAGATTGGGTAATTTAGTTTGATGTATTTTATTTCCTTAACTTTATTTGTATTGTTTTGTCACAAAATGTCAAAGGGGGAGATTGTTAGATCCAAGTTGTAATTGGCATGTTTGTGAACAAAAAGGTCTTAATTGAACACTTATAAAAAGTCAGAGACTGGGATACAATTTTGTATAGATGAGTTATATTAGGGTTAGAGGTTGAAAACAAGAAAAACATGACGCCGAGATTTCTCTAGCTGCTCGCCTGACTTTTACACAGCCCATAACACCTAGCCATCCCCAACTATAAATACAGATGTCTGGGATGAATTTCAGTAGGTTGTTTCATTATGCTTTCATTGCATAACACATCCACATCATATTTTGAGAGATCCAAGAGCATAATTCTTTGGTGAAAACAAACATATTATTCTTGTGATTCAGCAACCTGATTTGGAAAACATCAGAGGTTCTAATCGAAAACACTTGACTTCCTTAACACTTTGAGAAATGGATTCAAGCGCAGGAAGAACGGGAATATGTGGTTCTTGAGTATCCACTTGGAAGAGACGTGTGCAGAAGATCGTGAGACTTAGACATCATATATTGGTAGAAGATTGTGAGTCTGTAAGTACAACAGATCTTGGAAGCTATAGGAGGTCTAGTGGGTTGACTCGACAGTATCTACGATAGCAGATCGTAAGGCTGGATTGAGCAACAGATTTTGGAGTTGCAGAGTTTACAACAGCTAGTAGAACTAGTTTGGAATTGAAGTGTAACACACATTGTTTATAGTGGAGGTAACTGACTTAGTCCCGGAGTTTTTACCTAGTTGAGTTTCCCCGTCTTCAAACTTTGTGTTATTTATTGCTTACCAAGTATTAAAACTGCGGTAATTCAATTTAGGAGAATAGGATTGTATGCTTAAACATTTAGAAACTAATTAAAAGTGACTTGTTGATTTCATTAGCGTAATTCCGCACGTAATTTCGAACTAACTTATAATCTAGATCAATCTAACGGCATCTAGCGAACTCACACTTGGAATAGTATGTTGAGTGGTTATGATAGAAATGGGAAGTGGAGCGAGGCATTAATGGATCTTTTCGGCAAAATGCAAGATGAGAAAATAAGGCCAAGCTAATTTACACTGATGAGCTTGTTGAATGCTTGCGCAAAATTAGGAGCTCTTGAACAATGAAAATGGATTCATGACTATATATATATAACGAAAAATAACATTAATTGAATGTTATCGTAGTAGTGGTAATCGTGGACATTTACTGCAAATTTAGAAACATTGAAATAGCTCGCCAAGTTTTTGAGGCTGTCCAGAGGAAAGGCTTATCGCGTTGGAATTCAACGATGTTGGGAAGATAAAGTGACTCAACCGTTCTTCAGGCTTGAATCGTAGAATCTTGAACCAGATTCTGTGAAAGCCTGCAATCACTCAGGACTGACCGATAGGCAAGAAAGCACTTTTCATTAATGAAATAAACGTATAAAATCCAGTCATCGATAGAACCTATGGTTGTTTGGTTGACGAGTTAGGCCAAGCAGGACGTGTGGAAGAAACAACTTTGCTCCTATTGTTGCAATGGAGAAGAAAACAAACACTAACAAGCATTGCTCCTATTGTTGCAAAAAACATGAAACATTTTAAGTATAACTTTGAATGATAAATTTGAATAAATGAACATATATAATAATACAGAGTACCCCAACTTGAGAACTACAGCAATATATGTAACCTTATTGCTAATTCTTTTTATTACAAAATCAATGTCTTAGGGTCAATTTGCTCAAATTCTTAAAACCATAGAACACTAAATACGTATGCTATATGTAAGGTGCATCGTAGTCCTTGCTGTAAGTGTTATGCCCTAAGTCCAATCAACTTTGGACATAAGCACTTTTAATGTATATATAACCGATGCATATTTATGGCAAGGTCTATTGTTTAATTGAATTAGTATTCTAATTAATTAAATAATAGAATCCGTATATTCAAATTTTGGTGATTTGTTAATCACAAGGAGTTGTGATTGTGAGATACGAATTACATATGACTGAATCTTAAATCGTTCATGGTCGTATGTAATAACGAGATACGGATATCGTTATTACAGATAGACCATCACGTGTGACATTTCTTATTTATGAAGTAAATAGTTGATCTCACAAGCTAAAGTGTGGAGACACTTGAATGAACACGTGAATGTTTTGTTATAGAACAAAACATTGGAGACATGCTGAGAGATTCTACATGAAAAACTATCTGAGTGTCAGTGGTTAATCTCTAACGTTCGGTAGTGGAATTGGTCATTTGACTTGAGGTCATCATAGTGTCTTATATGAGGACAGTCATACTTTGGTGATGTTGGATGTTGCTCTATCAAGGGTTGCTAATACGACATCGTTCGGGTATGTCAAGAATCATATGAAGGTTGTGAATGATCAACAGAGGATTCGTCANGTATAGTCTGTTGGTATTGCAATAACAAGGGGCACATGAAGAGGGATTGTTATGAGTGGCGGAAGATGTTTTGCTCCTGTAGATCACGACGAACAATAAAAAATTTCGATAATGTTAATCTTGCAGAAGAAAACGGTGATGGAGATTTGTTAGCGATTACTGAAGGTGACTCCAAACCTGACGATGATTGGATTCTCGATTCAGCCTATGCTTTTCATATGTGTTCGAATTGGAATTGGTTTTCTTTATATGAAACAGTTACAAAGGGTTCCGTGATGACGGGAAGCAATGAGCTTTGTGGAATAGTTGGAATTGGTAACGTCAAAATCAAGATGCTGAATAGGACAGTTAGAACACTTGGTCAGGTTCGACATGTTCCAAGTATAAATAGAAATCAGATCTCTTTGAGTACTATTGATTTAAAAGGGTACAGGTATACCCGTGGAGGTGGAGTTCTGAAAGTTAGCAAGGATATTCGAGTTGTGTTAAGGGGGTGGGAAAAGTCCCGATTATATGTGTTGGAGGGTTCGCCGATCACGGAGGAAGCAGCTACAGCTTATGGTTTAGTAAGCGGTAACTCGGGTAGAGTTGGTTGTGATCAGGTTGTTCGTGGTGATTTGGACAATAATATTAGGAAACCTTCAAGTAGCTCAGGTGGAGTTGGTTGTGATCTTGATGATCATGTTACTCATAATGATTTGAACAGGTTTGGCAACTCAGATGGAGTTGGGGTTGCTTGTGGTGGTTCAAACAGGTTTATTGACTTGGCTAGAGCTGGAAGTGAACGAGATGATTCAAACAATGATGGCGCGTAAGGTAGTTCTGTTGGTATGCTGAGCTTGGATATAGTTCATAGTTGTTGAGTATGCCCGAAAGGGGCATAACGTGCCCGGCGAGGACATGGGGTGTTCGGTTAGGACATGGTGAAAGAGTTGGAGAATGACTTGAAGAGTGAAGATTTAATTCATTGTTATGAAATTTGTGTCAAAGTGGAGTTTGTTATGTTTTGTAACAAAAATTTTATGTGATTTAGAAATTTGTTACATGTAGAAAGTTTGTTTAATCTTGATTTTGAAGTTCGGATTGGTTCATAACAATCTATAAATGAAAAAAGATTATAAAAAATAAATTAGAGTAAAGTAAATGATGTTATAGAGAGGCTGAAATTATCTTGTATGCTTGAGTAGTATTAATGCAACCATGGCACGGGCGTGCTTTCCCACTAATTACACACTTCTTAAACTAATGGGTAAGATGATTACACAGTCAACTCAAATTATGCGACAGTCTGACAGATGATAATATAAAATTAAATTAATAACAATTTGCAACAAGGGTTCCAAATCTTTCAAAAAAAAAATATAACAGTTCAAAATCTTAAATCAGAGCACCTATATCCCATACGTTTGTGGTATATATCCAAAAGTGTGTCAATTGACTAAAAATAAACTTCTAATCTTAATTTGAGTAATTTAATGTATGGTAAAGTTGTCTTTAAAATTTAATTAATGAAGACAATTAAAGAAATACAAAAAATAAATGTAAAAAAAATACTTTCCCCAATATTTTTCACAAGTCGCTTCCATGAAAAATTGCGGTTCTTTCATTTTCTTTCGATTTCAATAATTCATGTATAATAATAATCTTTTGATTGTAAATATCATATAAATTTGTTCATCTCTGAAATTTTATACGTTATTTTTTCCAATTTGATTCATATTGGCTTATCTTTATGTCTTTATATACTTCTCATAGCTTCATATGTGATTTTGATTCTTGTTGCTTATAATTGGTTAAAAAACTTTGTCGATGGGTATTTTCATAAGATTACATCTTTGTAGTAGAAATCTAGGTCTTAACATAAAAATCATGTTGAATTCCCATCTTATGTTGTCCATATATTGCTTTATTTAAAGTTGCCCCTCGATTCAATGGCAACTAAGGGGGGCAGGGTATCTTCCCTTGATCTGGTGGTGGCGATGCTTAGAGGTGGTTGGATAAGATGTGTTGGGGTTGGGTTATCGACATTGATGGTGGAAAAATACGTGTGGGGTGGGTGGGATTGGGTGGGACGGAAAGATGATTGTTTTGTTTTTCTTTCTTATTTATTTATTTTTTCAATTTTTTATTTGGTAATTTAATGTCTGAAGATTGACTTTTGACCGACAATAAATTTTTTAATCAAAATCGTTAGAGTTCTTTCCGCTGCCCATTGCACAATTATTGAAAGGTTTATGATATAGGTGCTACTATTTAAAAGTTTGGGACAATGCTACACATGTTTAAAAAGTTTGGGATCCTGTTGGAAATTTCCCTAAAATTAATTTATTACTGTTAATTGTTAACATAAAAAATATGGAAGTTTGGGTAACATGATTTGATTCTACAATCCCCCTAAAAGTTGAGGTTTGATATATTAAGCTCTTGTTTGGACTCCATTAACTCTAAAATATATTTTATTTTTTTTCAATCATACATTCTGTGATAAAATAGATATGTAAATTTAAATTTTTTTCCTTCTTTATTAATCACGCATTTTTAAAAAATCTCTATTACAAAATACATTTTTACCAAAAACTAATTATAATGGAGCTCAAATAGGGGCGAAATGTCTATCCATTGTCCAGATGTATAAATAAAAACTGAACCAAGATTTTAATATAAATAAAAAATAAAAAATTATTAATTGGCTGAAAAATAAAACAACTTTCTAAATCAGTTAGAGTAATATAATGCGATTTGCCTAATTTTAAGGTGCTAAGATATTTTGTCTAATTCATTTTTAATAGTACATCGATAATTATTATCAAACTATCCACAACTAATTTCTATCCGTCTATAAATTAAACTTATAAATATTCTTAAAAAAATGGAGTTTTGATAATTAAAAATTCTTATAAATATGTTTTGACTAAGTTACAGCATATCTAAGAGATTATTTATTTATAAATAGTATCTTATGCATCATAGAGAGTCTCTTTAAATTTAGAGAGTTAAAAATTTTATACACTTCCAACAATATTTTCTATTTTAACTTTTCATTTTGCTTTTTTCAAAAATATGTATTGATTTTTGCTCATATTTTATTTAACATGTGTTTTTATATATTTATGACCATCAATTTAAATGTGATTTGATTGGTTGAAGAAGTAGAGTATTGAAATCGAGTAATATTATTTAGCACCACTGATATTAAAACACTAGTCTATGTGATGTTAATATGGCATTAAGACCCTATTTGATTGGCCAATCTTTTCCAAGGAAAATGGATTCCAAATTCCATTTCCAAGTTTTAGCTTGTTTGATGCATTTTTTTTTCATGGAATTCATTTTCTTGCTTTCGTCTCACACGTGCCACATTCCTTGGTTTTCCAAGTTACTTTTTTTTTTTTTGGCAATTGGAAAAAATTTTAGACACAATGCTAAAAAAATTTATCACTTTTATTAACAATTTTCATGCAAAACAAAGTCAAATGAATAGTATTCGATATGGTAATTTTTTTTGGCAATTGGAACAAATTCTAGACTCAATGGTAAAAAGAAAAATTATCACTTTAATGGACAATTTTCATGAAAAACGAAACCAAACGGACACCAAACTTAACATTTTTCAAGTGGAAAATTATACCAATCAAATACAATTAGAATTCCCACTAAAATAAATTTTAGGCAATTCAATTCCTTGTAATTCATTTTATTTCCACTCAAATTCCACATTTGCAATCAAACGGACCCTAAATGAAAGATAGAATTAAATGAATCACTCAATTCCACATTTCATTGAATCCATAACTACCGCGTAAACTGGTATTTTAGTTCAAATGGTGATAGATACTTAATCATTATTCATTGAAACTATAACTTATCAAATACAATATTTGTACATTAAGAATGGTGAGTGATTTCGACTCTCTAAACTTACACTCTCTTTTAAAAAGTTAAATATGAGGTATCTTGAAACTTATTTTTAAGCATTTACTCTTTAAAATAAAGAGTATTTTGTATTGAATAAAACTATTTATCATCATGATGATAGAATATCGGTGATGTGATAATTCATTATCCATCACATTTCTCTCTCCTCGTCTTCTCTCTCGTAAAATTGAAGTGTTCGATCTCATTATTCCAAATACACTACCATATCACCAATGTTCCATCGCTATAATGATAAATAACATTATTCTTTTGTATTTAGAGAGTCTTTTGAATGTGCTCTTATAAGCTTACACGGGTATGCTTGAATTTCCTTATAAGAATTCAACAACCCTCTCGAACAACCCTTGTTTTCCTCGCATTAGGATCCTTTATTGTTATGGAATTGAGCAGTTTTTTTTCAAAAATTGTGTCTAAATTTGGGTGTTAATTAAGTTGAGCGAGCTATGCTGAGAAATCTTGTTTTCAAGGGCATGTTTGATTTAGATATTTTGTGATTAAATTTTGTGAAAATTTATATTTTTGGAAAATGTACCATTAAAAAGTAGAATTTTTTTTGAATCAATGTGTAGATTTATTTTATTGGAAGAATATGAAATTCAAAATGAGTTTAAAAAAATTAAAAACTCTATATCAAACATGGTTTTAGTATTTCTTACTCATATAAAAATAACCATAAAATAAATGCACCACGTGGCAAACTGACAAGCTCACATATAGCATAAAGGCGTGGGCGACCCGGTTCTATGCACGTCGAGGTGAATCCTAATGACTACTTATCCAACCCCCTTTTTATAGAGGTCCCCAATATGAGCCCACCCATGGCGAGGCGATTAGTCGGCCAATAGCAGGCCCTATGAAGTGATTGACAAGACAATACAATGCAAGTGTCGCCTCTGCATACCTATGCAGTCAAATCTTTAGTCCATAAATAGATAGATGGAAATCTCAGCATTAAATGGTTTGATTGATTCATTCATATTAATAGGGACCAATGGATCTAGTATGCCCACTTGCCTAACCATCCGACGGATCTCATTCACCTTGTATTGAGTATAAAAGGCCACACTTAACGCCATTGGAAGCTAATGCAAGTTTATACATTCAAAGTAAATCTCGATTCTCTCTACACTCAACTGCCGACCCCCTTTTTATCAATCAGATAGTCACATTGCAACTTGTTACGCACTTCGAATCATTCACTTCACTAATCCATCAATGTAATCAGTTATTTAACTTGAATATATCGCGTTGGGTTTACAAAGACATGAGTTTCTAATTTTCTGTTAACTACGTCATCGAGCCCTTTTTTGGGGTCAATAGATTGGCGCCATTTGTGGGAATCTTTGATACCATAATCATGTACATCCTAGTGGTAAATGCTATTGGTAGAGGGCCTTGAAGAAAGGCCCTGGTTCTTGAAGAACGATCCAAGAAACTCGATTAGTTCAAGTCACCAGGGAGCGCATGGTGGAGATGGGCAGCAGGGCGCCTCTAAAGAAGAGGTTCTCCGCATGAATGTGAACATGCGTCGCCCCCATCATCGACACAGAATAGGCGGTACAATAGAGAAATGGTTGTTAATATAAGAAATATAGCCCAACAAAATACTGTCATGCAACAACTACTAATGCAAATGCAGCAACAAGCTGGGTCCCAAGCACCTCCGCACAAAACTTTTCACCAGGAGGGTGAAGAAAATGATATAACAGCATATCCACCAATGTACGGAACGAACGGCCCAGTACAAAGAGAAGTAGGCGTTAACACCTCTACCAACTATGTCATGAGCCATCATGGCGATGATGTCCCTATAGAAGAGAATTTTCAATCGAAGTACCCTCAGGAACACGAGCCTCAAAGGTCTGTAAGTGTCTTTGACAGGATTGGACCCACGAGACCTAGAAATAGGCCTCAACAACCTCTACCAGCTCAAGGGGAACGAGAACAACATTAGGGGTATGAACCTCAAGGAGTGCCACCACTGCCTAGAAATAGGCGAGAGAGAAGAGAAGCAACAAATGTAAGAAATCAGGTGGGAACATCACAGCCCCGTTACCAAGTAGAAGAGGACAATTTTGACAGTCTTTGCAGGTCGTTCGAACTGGATGACGATTCTCCCAAGAACTAAGGAGGGCCCCAGTTCCCAGTTACTTTGTACCGCCAAAGATACCTAAGTACGAAGGAAGAGGTGACCTTGTAAAACACCTCAACAACTCTAAGACTTAAATGTCTCTGCTAGGAGCCTCACCAGCACTGAAATGTCGAGCTTTCTACCTCATGCTAATGGGGGTCACTGAAATTTGGTATAGTCGCATCCTAGATGGTAGTATCAGGAGCTGGCTAGATCTAAAGAAGGTCTTTCTAAACTAATACTTATCAAGAAAAGAGGGAGAAGCCCCTATCTAGAGGCTACAGGACATGAGACAACAAGCAGGAGAAACTCTGAAAAGTTACCTAGCTCGCTTATGGACGAAATGACTTATTGCGAGAAGGTCACTGATAGAGAGGCCCTTTTAGCATTAAGAGGATGCCTCAACATGAATACCCTGTTTTGAAGAGATGTGCGGAACAAGAATCCCACCACCTATGATGCCTTAGTGGAAATGACGAGGAGTGAAATCGTCAATGAGGAGTTGATTGATCATCGAAATCGAACCTCAATGGGGCTCCTATTACCCCAAAGGCAACGAAGGGCTCCTGTATCCCATTGGTGGACCAGCAATGGACCCAAGCAGGACACATCATAGCTCCCACCTTAGGACAGGCGTTCGCTACTTCCACATTAAACGACGTGCCTTCTTTGGCATATAAGGAGGTTGGACCTGATACCCACAGGTAGAGGAAGAGGAAAAGAGCCTAGAGATAGGCAATATTGCACGTACCACCGAACCAATGGCCACAATACTGAGAATTTCCTGTCTAGGCCATATCATGGAGAACTCGCTATTGCCCCTACAGAGGATAGAAATATCCATCGCAGGCAAACAAATGCTCATTCGTTCAGATAAGGACCTCGATACAACAAAGAGAAGAGGAATCACTGAAACGAAACGCCTCGAAAGGAACAAGGGGTCAAAGGCCTAGATGAGAGCCCCCAGCCAATATTGACAACACATCCATCAGGGAAATTGACACCATAATTGGTGGTCGCATATAGGAGGAAATTCCAAAAATGCTTTGAGTAACCATGTAAGGGAAGCGAAAGATCCCCCATTGACAAGTTACCTCATCAACAGCCCAGTAGGAGCGCTAGAAGCACCCCACCAATCACTTTTTCCCAGGAGTATGCCACAGAAGTTCACTACCCCCACTGCGATGCACTAGTGGTGCGAGTTGTTGTGGCCAGAAATGGTTTAAAGTGCATGCTGGTTGATAATGGAAGCTCTGTTAACATCCTCTTCGGAACCCCTTTCGATAAGATGACTTAGACCATGACCTCGCCCCCAAGACTGTCCCTCTATACGGATTTACTAGAGATAGCATCATACCTAGAGGAAGGATCACATTAGCAGTAAAAATGGGAGAGTTCTTCTTCAGAGCCAACATTTCATGGAATTCTTGATAGTAGACCATCAGTCCGCTTACCATGGAGTTCTAGGGTGACCTGCTCTGAAAGAATTGGAGGCAGTAATGTCTATACACCACCTCTGCATGAAATTTCCTATCAAGGAAGGAATCGCCACAGTACGAGGCGATCAAATGGGTTCAAGAGAATGCTACCTTAGCTCCCTGAGGAAGTAAGAGTCCAGGAGCATAAACATGATTCTATTAAATACCGAAATGGTTGATGCGCCTGAAGAAGGTCTAACCCCTGAACAAGGGAAAGATGTTGACATGATAGATGCCCCTGAAGAAGGGGTCATCGAAGTGGATTTGGATCCACGGGTCACAGAATTTGACTCACAGGCGACCCCAGTGGAAGAATTGGAGCCTTTCTCTGTAAACTCGTACTACCCAACAAAGTCACTGCAAGTTGGAAAAGGGTTCGAGCCAGAAGTGAAAGCCAAGCTCAAAAGCTTCCTACTTGGTAATCTAGATGTGTTCGCATGGAAACATGAAGACGTGGTGGGTATTGATCCCAAGATCAGCTGCCACCGGCTCAATGCGGATCCAAAATTCACTCCTCACAGACAAAAAAGGAGAGCCCTAAATTTGGAGCGGTATGTTTCACTGAAAGAAGAAGTACAAAGGCTTATATCCAATGGGTTCATCAGGAAAGCAGCATTCCCGAAGTGGATATCTAACGCAGTGCTAGTAAAGAAGGCTAATGGGAAATGGAGGGTCTGCATAGACTCTCCAACCTCAACCAGACATGTCCAAAGGATAGCTTTTCGCTTCTAAGGATCGACCAATTAGTAGACTCCATGGCGGATCAAGAACTGCTAAGCTTCATGGATGCTTATTCAGGATATAAACAGATCCCCATGCACCCTACAAACGAGGAACACATCTCTTTTATTACAGATCGAGGATTATATTGCTACAAAGTTATGCCTTTTAGTTTGAAGAACGCTGGGATGACTTATCATTTGCTAGTCAACGGGATGTTCTCTGATTTGTTGGGCAAAATAATGGAAGTGTATGTCGACGATATGTTGGTAAAAAGCCTCAGATCAGCAGACCATGTGGAGCATTTACGAGTCACTTTTGACACTAGCCTAAGGAATTACCGCATGAAACTGAACCCATTAAAGTGTGCCTTTGGAGTCGCATTTGAAAAATTCATAGGCTACAGGGTAAACCAACGAAGTATTGAGGCGAACCTCGAGAAAATCAAGGCCTTGCTGAACATGAAGTCTCCTAGTAAGTCGAAAGAAGTGCAACACTTACCAGGACATCTTGCGGTACTAAACCGATTCATCTCTAAGGCAACCGATAGATGCCTCACTTTCTCCAATGCCTTAAAGGGAGGAAAAAGATTTCGTTGGAGTGAAGAATGTGAAGAGGTGTTCCAAGGGCTGAAGAAGCACTTGGGACAAGCCCCCTTCTTTCGAAGCCTAAAGAAGGGAAAACTTTGTTATTATACTTGGCCGTAAGTGCCGACACAGTAAGCTTAGCACTTGTGCGAGAGGAGGGTAACATACAACTACCTGTGTACTATGTTAGCAAAGCCCTCATACCGGCGGTGACCCGTTACACGTATGTAGATAAACTTGCTATGTCCACAGCATACGAGTTTTGACGAGCCTCCCCCTTAAACAAGTGCTCCAAAACCAGACACGTGTCTGGGAGACTTATGAAATGGGATGTAGAATTGAGTGAGTTCGACATTAAATATCAACCCAGGACCGCAATAAAGGGACAAGTGTGGCAGACTTTATCACCGAGTTCACAGAGGCAACAAACCTCAATGTCGTGATGGAACCAACACCCCCTCCAGCCTGGACGCTATTTGTAGAAGGGTCTGCTAGAAAAATGGCTCGAGGGCCAGAGTGCTACTAGAAAGCCCACAAGCCCACAAGCTCAATTGTGCAGTACGGTTCGGTTTCAAAACTTCCAACAACGTTATTGAATATGAAGCGCTCTTAACGGGCCTCAGGTTGACCAAAGAGATGTAAGTGAAGATTTTGGCCGTTCGAAGTGATTCACAACTTGTCGTAAGTCAGGTCAATGGCAGTTTCGCAGCTAAAGACAAGGGCATGGCCACATACCTAAAGAAAGTAATGGAACTGATCCCCTGCTTCGACGAGTTCGGATTAATCCAAGTCCCCATGGCTGAAAACCTGCATGGGACGCCCTATCAAAACTAACGAGCAGCAAAGACTCAGAGTTGCTCAAATTTGTGCATGTGGAGTACCTCCTCTGGCCCTCCACAACTAAAACGGAGGAAGTGATGTGGGTCAAAGAAACTCCTCAATGGATGCGACACATCATAGTATATCTCCAGGATCATACCTTGCCAGAAAATAAGGAAGAGGCCCGTAAACTCAAGATCAAGTCTGCCCATTATGTGCTCAAAGATAAAGTCTTATATAAAAGAGGATTTTCATCACCCCACCTACGATGCACTGGGGGAGACAAGGCGGATTATATACTCAGAGAAATCCATGAAGGAATATGTGACAACCACACTAGGGGCCTAGCGCTGGCCTACAAAGTGCTGAGACAAAGCTACTACTGGCCAACCTTAAAGAAAGACACCCTGCAGTTGGTTAAGAAATATGACAAGTGCCAACTCTTTTCCTCCATTCAGAGACAACCATCACTAGAACTAATCGTGGTATCCAGCCCATTGCCCTTTGAAAAATTAGGGGTCAATCTAATAGGACCTATGCCAAAGGGAAAGGGAGGTTCGAATTATGCGATTGTTGCCATTGACTACTTCACTAAGTGGGTCGAAGCCGAACCTCTGGCCAAGATCAATGAGTCGCATACTTCAAAATTCCTATGGAAGAATATCATATGTCGGTTCAGAATTCCCCACTCAATAGTCACGGACAATGGGCGACAGTTCGACAATAAGAAGCTCTGAGATCTTTATGATGAATAGGGCATCAAAAATCATTTCACATCCCCCCATCATCCTCAAGCGAATGGTCAAGTCAAATCAGTCAACAAGGCTATAAAGTACCTCCTAAAGAAGAAGTTGGATGAGTCCAAAGGAGCATGGGTGGACAAGGTTTCCCATGTGCTGCGGCCAATACGCACAACCAGAAACTCCCTTTCTCCATGGCTTATGGGACAGAGGCAATGAGTCCTATTGAAGTAGGCCTGCCATCGTCCCGACGCTTACAGTTTAATGAGATCTCAAATGAGGAATAAGGCGATGTGAGCTCAACTTCCTTGAAGAAAGGGGAGAAGCGTCACAAATCGGGCAAGGGACTTTCTTGATCAAAAATTTAGATGGGAAGGTGCAACCCCACCCATGAAATGTGGAACATCTTCGAGTGTATTATCAGTGAGTCCTCGTTATGTACATGTACCTTTTATGGTTAATGAATAAATCTCCCCTGTTAAATTGCTTAAAGTATGACGGGCTTATACGCCTCTCCATCAACGGTTAACATATGGCGAGCTCATATCTCCATCAACTAATTAATGATGACAAGTTCATAAATTACCGCTTACCATGACAAGCTCATACGCCTCTCCATCAACGGTTAACATATGGCGAGTCATATCTCCATCAACTAGTTAATTATGACAAATTCATAAATTATCGCTTAGTATGACAAGCTCATATGCCTCTCCATCAACGGTTAACATATGACGAGCGCATATCTCCATCAACTAATTAATTATGACAAGTTCATAAATTATCTCTTAGTATGACAAACTCACATGCCTCTCCATCAACGGTTAACATATGGCGAGCCCATATCTCCATCAACTAATTAATTATGACAAGTTCATAAATTATCGCTTAGTATGATGACCTCATACGCCTCTCCATCAACGGTTAACATATGGTGAGCCCATATCTCCATCAACTAATTAATTATGACAAGTTCATAAATTATCGCTTAGTATGACAAGCTCATACGCCTTTCCATCAACAGTTAACCTATGGCGAGCCCATATCTCCATAAATCTCACATCAGCTCGACATTAAACAAATTCAAAATGATATTATGAAAAGTGACAAGTAAATAGGCCTCAACTCACTATACTCATGATATTGGGTCAGCACAGTTATCTCTGGGACCACATTCTCTTCCAGAGTCTGCCAGCGACCCGTAATCCAAAACTAATAGGGCTTTCAGTTTTTTATGGAGGTCGGGGTCCCCCAGACGAAGGGAGAATGGGAGCCCCCAGGGGTTCATGCAGTACTACCCCTTGCAATCGCTGCCCCCACTAGAGACTCTAGGTTGGAAAAGGGTCTGAAACACGTGTGAAGGCATATCCTCGCCAAGCGTGACCTCCTTCCAAAGAAGGAATGCCCCTACCATTTGGCTCTATGCATTAGGTACTAATTGGGTGGGAGCCAAGTTATACTACCTAAGGATAAAGCTAAAAAAGGGAGTGTAGAGATAACCTTAAACCCCGAGCCAAAATCGCTTCGCTCACAGCCACACGCCCCTCCCTGGTAAAGCAGGCTCTTTCTTCTTGGGTTGATACGAACATCTCTATATTCTCAGGAATCCTATACCTCTCCCTAAAGGTTTCCAATTCACCCTCATTTATATCTGTAGGCCACAAAGAGGCCTCCCACCTAATACTATAATCAATGGGACCCTTCTGCATCATCCATGCACTATGAGGGCCCCCCATGGCTTCGATAATCCTCTCTATGGGAATAACTGGGAAAATTCCTGCCTCGGCACAAATCATGTCCATGTCTACCCAGAAGACCTCCCATACGTACTTTTTTTTTATGAAGAAGCCATTAAAGTTAAAAGAAATAAAAGAAACGCCTCGACAGGGACAGATACTTACACAAACACTGAAAACCCAGGTCCCGGAAAGCGTCGGAGTTAGAAAAATAATCGATCACCGGTAAACAGCTAGAAATGTCGTGTTTGGATGAAGGAGTTTTTAACACTTAGTCTCCCAAAATTCCAAAAAGTGGAAAAAGATGAAAAAAGGATTACCAGCATTTTATATAGGCATAATAGACGAATCCCCACCGTCGGATATTTCCCTGATTTAATCTAGACTCTCCACTTGTAACTACATTACCTCCGTTAAAACCAAATGGCGCCTATCCAAATTCAAATCAAGGGTTCATATGGATTCATTCCATCCACGCGTTTAGAACTCGCATATGCCTAGGCAGAAGTGCAACATCATCATCATTGTGCTTTAAATGGGCACGTCCCTCGAGCCTTGGAAATGACTAGAATATCCAGTTGTCGTTTATTGGGAATCGATGCTTGCCAGGTCAGCCAGACAGATCGGCCAGGGAGCTATAGTGACAAATGAGGGCTCAGTAATGTCAAGAGGTCGTGTTAAGACCTCGCCTTTATGCGGTTCGTCCGTACACAAAAGGGCCTCGCCACTGCTCGGTTCATCCACGTATGAAAGTTTCGCTTCCACAACTCAACGAACCTACAGAGAACCGCCATTATTGATGTAAGTTAGGTTGTTTTACAATGGTTAAGATAGGAACGGGGGCAACCCCTTATCGCCCCCTTTGCTCCTCGAACTTCAAGTCCATTCATAATATAAAATAATCATACCTGGACTTAGGGGACTAATGTTACTCATATAAAAATAACCGTAAAATAAATGCACCACGTGGCAAACGACAAGCTCACATATAGCATAAAGGCGTGGGCAACCCGGTTCTATGCACGTCGAGGTGAACCCAGCCAAATGACTACTTATCCGACCCCCTTTTTATAGAAGTCCCCAATACGAGCCCATCCCTGGCGAGGCAATTAGTCAGCCGACAGCAGACCCTATGAAGTGATTGACAAGACAATACACTGCAAGCACCGCCTCTGCATACCTATGCAGTCAAATCTTTAGTCCATAAATAGAAAGATGGAAATCTCAGCATTAAATGGTTTGATTGATTGATTGATATTAACAAGGACCAATGGATCTAGTATGCCCACGTGCCCAGCCATCCGACAGATGTCATTCACCTTGTATTGAGTATAAAAAGCCACACTTAATGCCATCGGAAGCTAATGCAAGTTTATACATTCAAAGTAAATCTTGATTATCTCTACACTCAACTGTCGACCCTCTTTTTATCAATCAGATAGTCACATTGCAACTTGTTACGCACTTCAAATCATTCTCTTCACTAATCCATCAATGTAATCAGTGATTTAACTTGAATATGTCGCGATTGGGCTTACAAAGACGTGAATTTCTAATTTTCAATTGACTACGACATCGAACCCTTTTTTTTTTTGAAAAAAAATTGAGAACCAAGGAAGGGTGGATAAATCTGGGCTTGTTAGAATCTGGCTGGACAACTTGCATTTCACAGTCAAATAAAGGCAGGCATGTGAAGAAATCATAAAAATTAAACAGATCAGCGAAGCACGTTCTTCGTTAGCCATCCATGATCCATCCTTTTGAACTGGTTTTTCAATCCCCAAACTTCTCACCTATTCACATGATTGCCAGGTCTCTTTCGGTCTCTATCACTGGTGCATTACTCAATTTTTCCTTATCAAACAATAAACAAAACATCTCTTTACTTCTTTCTATATATGTATTTATTGTGGCATTGTTTTTGTTTCTTCAAATAATAATATTGCAGGAGGGCTGCTTGAATTCTTGATGTGATTTATTCATTTCTGCAGGAATTATACATCACTGTATGTTTTGTGTATAGAAGTTGATTATCTTTGCATTAAATTTTTTAAAAATTACATTTTGCAATTCAAGCAATTTGATTTTTGGGGTCTCTATATATGTTAATGCATGTGCTAGGGTATATCAGAATTGATAGGACTATATGCGTGTTTTGATTCTGTGATCAGTTTTAAAACTTACCGGATTGATGGAAAACTCTCGACTCTGTCAGCCGAAACCGTGTTCTTAATATCTTGATGAATTTTGTAAAAATGTATTAAAAAGGTGAAGTAATTTAGATTAATCACCTACAAGTGTTATTGTTATTAGGTTGTGCAATTGTGTAAACAGTTATTTTGCTGTTATGGAACACTTATATCACTATATAGTAGTTCAATTCCAAGTTATATATAATTTGAATTTTATATAGATTATACTGTTGATTTCCAAATTATGTATTCTTGTTCCTTGAGGTTTTTAATAAAATTTTGCCAATCTATTGAAATAAAGTACATTTTTTTAAAATTTATAAATTGATCTCGCAGTTGATCAGATTGTGGTTGATCTAGGGGCTCACTCATCTGATTTGAAATACGGGTTGATCTCAATGCTGAGTTTCAAAACTATGAGTATGTAGTTTCAATAGAGGATCTTAAATTTTTTTGTCATTTTTTCTCTAGGTGCCAGAATTTGGATAATCTGGACCTTCAGTACTTCAAATGATATAACCATTTACCAATACACGAGCATCGAAGTTAGAGAAAAAGTTCATCAAGGATGAGGGCAGTTGTGCTAGTAGCCATTGCAGCAGCCATTGGCAACATGTTGCAAGGATGGGATAACGCAACTATAGCAGGTTTTTTTTTACTATTAAGAACTATATTTTTAATCCTGTCTCTCTCTATCGTTAATTCTTTTCTCCTTGAAACTGAGTCCTTGTATGTGTATTACCGCTTAGGAGCTGTGCTTTACATCAAAAGGGAATTTAACTTGCAAAGTCAGCCAACCATAGAAGGGCTAATTGTTGCAATGTCACTAATTGGTGCAACAGTTATTACAACATTTTTCCGGACCTGTATCTGATTGGCTTGGACGCCGTCCAATGCTAATAATATCATCAGTTCTTTATTTTATCAGTGGAGTGGTAATGTTATGGGCTCCAAATGTTTATGTGCTCCTTTTGGCAAGACTGTTGGATGGTTTCGGAATTGGTCTTTCTGTTACTCTCGTTCCTTTCTATATATCTGAGACAGCACCACCAGAAATTAGAGGACTGATAAATACCCTTCCGCAGTTTACTGGTTCTGCTGGAATGTTTTTGTCATATTGCATGATCTTTGGAATGTCATTAATTGAGTCACCTAGTTGGAGGTTGATGCTTGGAGTCCTTTCAATTCCATCTATCATCTATTTTGTACTCGCAGTTGTTTTCCTACCTGAATCTCCAAGGTGGCTAGTTAGTAAAGGAAAAATGAAAGAGGCCAAACGAGTTTTACAAAGATTACGAGGAAGAAAAGATGTTTCAGGTTTGTTACTTTTACTATGGAATAAGTTTTCTGTATGATCAAATTCAATTTTGCTCTTATTCATTTGAAATTTAAAGGTTTTATAGTGAACTGTTCAAGGCATATTTAAAATCGAAATTGGTAAAGTATCGTATGACATTATACGTAATTTTGCATTAAACATTTGGCATCTATAGAGTTTCAAATCTAGTTCATAACATACTAAAATGTTACATTTCAACAAATGATTACCAACTCTTTTTGCATTATACACTTTGCATCTATAAATTTAATCAAATGATTACTATGTCTTTCCTCTACTTGTCGTCCTATGATTGTAAATTTGAAAGATCTAAAATTTGACTAATGATGAAGAATGTAACATCAGATCAATTCTCTAACCACACAAGGTCAAACATCTCTTTCCTCATATATCGATTTTATATATTTTGAGGACTTTTTATGCGACATGGCTACTTTATATTGGTATATTGGGCTTCAATGGGTTTTAGTGAACTTTTCACTTGTCTCTATGACGTTAGAAAGTATGTATGTTTTGGTACATGGTTACAGACTCAACAGAAACAATATCATCTACTATTGGTTTGCTACAAGAGAATAGATATAGATTATTTTGGTGCCTGAGGTAGTAGATTTCTTTAAATTCAGAACCATCGTTCTTTCCCTGTTCTAATATGAAAGATGATTCTTATCCCAATTTTGTGCTCTTTCTGTCAATAGGTGAAATGGCTCTACTACTTGAAGGTCTGGGTGTTGGAGGTGAAACATCCATAGAGGAGTACATAATTGGTCCAGACAATGATCTTACAGACACCCAAGAACATGTTGTGGAGAAAGATCATATAAAACTGTATGGTGCTGAAGAGGGACTTTCATGGATTGCCAAACCTGTTGCACGACAGAGTGCTCTTGGTCTGGTCTCCCGTCAAGGGAGCATGGCTAAACAGAGTGTTCCTCTTATGGATCCTATGGTCAGTCTTTTTGGAAGTGTGCATGAGAAGCTCTCAGAAATGGGAAGCATGCGAAGTATGCTCTTTTCGAATTTTGGAAGCATGTTTAATGTCGCGGATCAACAAGTTAAAAATGAACAGTGGGACGAGGAAAGCCTGCAAAGGGACGGTGAAAATGATGATCTCTCTGGTGCTGAATCTGATGACAACTTGAGGAGCCCATTGCTCTCACGCCAGGATACAAATTCTGAAAAGGACAACGCAGGAGAGCAAGTCAGTAGTATGGGTATCGGTGGTGGTTGGCAGCTAGCATATAAAAAAGACGAGAAAAATTCAGGAGCCCTTAAAAGGATCTATTTACACCAGGAGGGAGGTCCTGGATCCCGGCGTGGTTCCATTATATCACTTTCTGGTGATGCCCCTGCTGCTGAAGGTGAATTCATTCATGTTGCTGCTCTAGTGAGCCAGTCTGTTCTACACCCAGAGGACATTGCAAGTCAGCATCCAATTGGTGTAGCTACGGACAAACTATCTGAATCTGCTGTTAAAGGGCTGAACTGGAGGGAGCTTTTTGAACCAGGAGTCAAACATGCGCTTCTTGTTGGTGTAGGAATTCAAATTCTTCAACAGGTAAATAAAAGTGACTATTGTAGTTGTAGGTTTAAAGGGTAGTTAAACTTTAAATATTCTGTTAATTGGCACTCAAAGGAACAAACTGATTATGATAAAAGTTCTCCAATTTTTCTTAAATCTCCACTCTTACTTTGATTGCACAACCTTGAAGTCCTTGGATGAGTATTCTACCACTATGCCATAGTGAATCCTGGCATTAATATATGGTACATTTTGTTAATGGCATGAAACATTTAGCACAATAACATAACTTCTGTTCTAATTTAAATTGCTCCTCTCTGATTCTGAAGTTGTCATCCAATTCTCCTTCATAATATTCACTTTCAAAGTTATTTTGCTAGCATAGACCTGAATCTCCAATACTCGTTTTGATGTCCAGTTGAACACGCGTGCTTTAGTACTTTTGAATATGATCGGTAGCATCCAGCAACCTGATCTGCCTCATTCTCACATATGCACCTAAACTGTCAAGCTAAATTAGTTTGTGCTATTTTGAACAATCTAAGACCTTAGGCAGCTTGAATCTTCCACCTGTGAAGCATGAAACTGTACTTTGCTTATTTAAAGGAGACAGTCCTGAATAAGTCATTTTTTACCATTACACTTCATGTATTCTTAAAATACCAGTGATTTACATAATGAGAGCTATCCACTAGTTAGCTGTTTCCTTCACTGTTTCCAATATCCTCTGTCCAGGCCATTTTCAAGGGACTTTCCCCCAAAAAAACTCATTTTCAAAATGTGTTTTATTCCTCCAGGCTCCATCTGTTTATCAAAAATCTCATATATCAATCTATTCATTGTGAACAAAAAGAAGTAATATCTGTTTTTGTTCTTGTATATGACAGTAAAGTCCAGATATAGTAGTTTTATCTCGGTAAGGTTTCAATGGCCATTGGCCAGTATATTTAATTATCTATATAATCAACATTTGATCTTATTTACCTTTGCTTCACTGAAGCCTTACATGTTGCATGGAACCACATCAGAATTATTGTGGTGAGATTGGCCAAATATGAAGATTTTCCTCTCCAAATTTGTCTGTCTATAGATGTATTCATTTATGTGATCCTACTTAGTGCTGATATAAAAATTGTGATGTGCAGTTTTCTGGCATAAATGGGGTACTTTACTACACTCCTCAAATTCTTGAACAAGCTGGAGTTGGAGTTCTCCTATCAAATATGGGCATTAGTTCAGATTCCG
>CAIGRF010286573.1:0-23418 GCA_903798235.1 Fraxinus ornus | reverse complement strand
ACGTGGTGTCATAGGTGGAGCGATGACGTGGAGCCCTCATTTTTAAAGGGGGAACACAAAGTATGCAAATTCATCGTTAATAATTTCCAAATTATAAACTCCCAACAACGCTAATCTAAGCATTTATATACGGGAAACCCACAATAAGAGTTAATATTGTTGCATAATAACTGTACTCCAAAAACAATAATACTTCCCAGTTAAAATTGTGAGAAGAAGCCAGTTTTTCACGCGAAAACGGAGTTTCCCTAGCATCAGCATCCGACCAACCGATTTTTATTTATTAGTATACTCTCTCTTCACAATGCTTGTTGCAAGAACCTAAAGAGAGCTATTTAGTAAGTTCATGAATTTGATCTTACTCCAACATCGACTTCAATTTTTAAATTTAACTTAGACGTAGCTCTCTTCATTTTGCTGTTTATGTGAAGCGGTGTCACAAAATACTCAACAAGCATTAGCTCTCCCTGAACAATAAGTGATCCAACCACACCTACCAGTATGACTACTTTGATACGACTTCACTCAAGTAACTGGTCTTGCCTTCGGCATCCCCTCCTGTTGTTAAGATAACGAACTCGACTATGATTTTTCAGGAAAAATTTAGTCACGTAGAGTCAACAAGTTTTGAAATTGATCACCAAGTTTTGAAATTGATCGTCAAAATTAATACAAATTTACACGTCATTTAAAAGAAACAGAGAATATATACACTCCCAAGTCCCATACGGTCAGTTACATTGGGTTTCAAATGCAAACGCTCATCCAGACCGCTCAAAATTTGTACTGGATCGTTAAATGCCTAATCAATGTCTTAAAGATTAGTAGCAAGTCATTGAAGGTTACAAATTCAAAACATTACATCTCTCTCCACCAGTTTGGGTTCACGCGTCAACTTATAAGTTACACAACGAAAATGCAGAAATAAAAATAATAAATAGTTCCATATGTAAACCACCTCCTCCAAACCCCGAGAGAGAGAGAGAGAGAGAGAGAGAAGGTCGTCAACTCGAACTAGCCACTCCACCGAGGAGGGCCTTTACTTGGGGTACAAGATGGGGGGATATTTTCTAAATTCATTTCAAAACTTCATTTACATCTCAATTAGCATATTTCTCTACACGACCATGAGTGAGGCTGTAGAAAGTCAAGTGGAGAACTGTGCAGACACTGGGGTCCAAGATTTCGGGTTGTAAAGCTTTTTCATTAAGCATTTTCTGTTCTACACTGTCCCAAAGCCATGGTTACAGAGCTATAGCTGCAGGTTCTTCCGAGGATAGTATAATGAAAGATAAAGGGGAATGAGAAAGTGATTTCCACATGCACTTCTTCCGTGTTCTGCACCTCCACCATTCCCCGAATTCGCTTTCATTTTCCAATTTCAGCTGCTAACAGAACAACCTTCGTCGCTGCAAAAAGAAAGTCAGAGCTATTGTGACAATTGATTTGGCCAAAAAAAACATATTTGCAATATAAACAACTCCAGGAAATATCTTTCCAAACAATGGGCAATATGGGTACCAAGACAAACAATGGACTCGGAGCACGAAAAACATAGCGCTGTTGGGTAGAATAACTTACATGAGTTCGGGACTCTCGCATATTCTCCAGCAATTCTGCAATCTCCAGCTGCTTAGTCACTGTAGCATGTAACACCTGGAACGAGCACGGAAATGAAAATAAAGTCATATAGGCTTGCGGATTTCCATAAATCGAGAAAAAATATGGATATTCACCCGCTTTGTCTTCTCAAGGTCAAACTCTACTGACTTGATCCTGTCCAAGGATTGCTGAATCATCTGCTCCTTCTCCAGTGGAATTTCAGCAGGCTTCTTGTTCAATTCTTCCAACAAACTTTCCAATCTCTGTAAGCGTTGTACACAAGGACCGACCCCGTCTTGTTCACTAACAGCGCCAGCATTGACAGGTGAATGGTTATGTGGTTCTGGTTCATCTTCCAAGGCATTGGATGGATAGATGTTGGTATCTCTCCTCCAATATTCAACTGGCGCATTTCGGATAAATGCAAAAAACTTGACCATGAAAGGTATCAATGTTCTTACCATATACCGGAAACTTCTCCTCACAACTTTCTCCTGAATGGCTCCCAACCAACACATAAACGGAGTGCCTAAAATATAAACAATAACCAATGTGAATCCAATGCATGGGGTTGTATATGGGTGAATGTGGTTAAACTGATGAGAGAAATCGACTAATATGGAGGTCATAATTAACTGACTTCAGCAAGATACTTGTATCCCTTCTAAGGCAATTGCAGAAACACTAGCCTTTTCTTTTCCTATTTTGTTGGGTGGCAGATTTCAGTAAGGCAGATTGGTCTAGAAAGATAAACTAAAAGTAGAATAATTAATAAAGATAACTGTGACCAGCCCAGAAACCAGAGACTTTATGAGGCAAATATATTAAGAACCAAAAGAAAAACACGCAGATTAACTACAGCCATTTGATGAAAATCTTGTTAAGCAACTTTTAAGCAAAAGATGGAGACTCATGCATTTGGCATCATATAATGTCAAAAGGCACAGCCTGTTTTTCTCAAGTGTAATAAAAAGAAAAAAAGTACCAGAACTTTTAGCTCATCAGTGTGAAAATTCCAAATTGATGACATGTTCATGAAATTTTCTTGTTTCCATGGGTGTGTTTGAGCCACATTATTTTGGAAGAATGTATTCTGGAATAGTAGAATGATGGAGAATGTGTGGTTGAAAAAGAAGGAAAAGTTATTGATGTGATGGAAAATATTATTTTATTGAAGAATATGGGGTTGAAAATGAGTAGAAGAATGAAAATGAAAATGAAATGATGTGATGAGAAATATGTTGGTGAAAAAGAAGAAAAAATTATTGATGTGATGGAAAATATTATTTTATTGAAGAATATGGGGTTGAAAATGAGTAGAAGAATGAAAATGAAAATTTTAATGTGCACCAAACAGGGGCATAAGAGCAGCATAATACTGTAAGGATCTACCTTCTATATTTGGTCTTGCATCACCATTTAAATTTGTAGCATTGTCAATGTTGGAAGACTGGCATTCTACTTGTACATGGTCACAATCTTTACCAGCGGAACTAAAATGATCGTCGCAGTTATAGTAGATACATGTATCAGATATTCCGGCCTGCACAAGTTAAATTTTGTCAATTGGTGTACAAGCATGAACACCTGTACTGGAATGTAACCATGCAGAATTATCCATGCATCCGCAGACATATAGGTAAGTGTATGCGCCTGCACAGAGAGAGAGAGAGAGAGAGAGAGAGACAGAGACAGAGACAGAGACAGAGACAGAGAGACAGAGAGACAGAGAGAGACAGAGAGGGAAGGAATGAACTCATAATCCACGAAAAAGGCTTGTCAACTTAAATTGTCGCATAACCAGTTTGGTGTGGAAAGCATGCTTCAAATTTAATAATCTTGGTTTCATGTGATTTAACTTACTTCGTCATGAACGGGGTCCAATTTTGAAAAACTGAGGCTATTTCCTCTAAATGAACTGTGAGGATCATCAACTTTAGATCCTGATTCTACTATTGATGTATCACTGCTTCTCCCCTGAGAATTTAACACATAAAAACCCATTAAAGATGTTATAATTAATGTTTGAAAGCCTAAATTTATATTACCTCCTTCATTGGGCATATATGAATAAATGAGTCAATCTTCTGCTTGTCGCTGGGTATCTTGGTGATCTGCCTTTCAAATGTTGCTTCTTCATTATAAACAATCTACAAATGGAAAGATATTTCAGAAACCTTGGCAATATGATGCTTTCTAATACAGTTCAAACATTATGAAGAAGTACATGAACCTACCTTCATTATATCAGGATCATTCCATGGACCTTTATTTGACCTCAGGCAACCTCCCTCGGCAGCACAAGTGCATGATCCGCCCAAAAAATCAGGCAATTGACTGGGAATAAAACAAAAAGTAATTAGAAGGTATGATTGTAGAAACTAACATTGAACGGAAACAGAAGAGGACAACAAACCTTTGGTCAATGACCTCGACAAGTTTGCCCAAAGATTTAGGGTCCAAAACCTATACATAAAGAAACGTGTGTGCAATCAATGGAGGCTGCGGTAAATGAAGAAATATAAAGAAATAGGGAAAAGAGCCAATACACATGGTTTACATGTATTTTGTCAATGGTTTTTTCGTCCAAAAACTTCTGTGCAGCAGGCCAAAGCACCTTCTTGAAGCCAGGTCCAGCATTAACTACATACATACAATGAAGCGTCTGCAAACAATTGTTGTAAATGATTAGAGGAAATAAATCATTGGTAACATTTGGTGAATTGCTGATGACTTCGAAAGAGAAAAATCAACTAAAAAATAACTAGAAATACCTCTGGATAATAACTATTGTCAATTTTTGCCATGGCTGCCAATAGACTAGCAGCAGTCTTTGTGAAATTTTTAACCCCCTGCATATATTCAAATTTCAAGGCATTATTGTACACCACATTGAAACTCAATTCTAGTACATATCACCGTAAATTAGACCAAAACTTGAGAAGAACTTACAGTAGAACAAAACAAACAAACAAAGAAAAACTTCTGGATTACATTCTACTCAACTAACAAATAGCATTCTTCTATAAGAAATAACTATGAATAATATCAATATTGATGAAGCAATAATTTGGTGCATTAACAAAGATATTGTGAAGTCAGTAATTAAAAGAACTAAAGAGAAGATTCCAATTTCGTCATATAGCTTAACAAGAACCAGTTTAAAGACAAATTACGCAACAAATGGCATTTAATCTGGTAAATTGGTAAAGGAGTTAATCATCTCACCAGGCCTTGCACGTCCAAGATAGTGGTTGTTGAACAGATCCGTCTCTTTGCGGCAATGGAACAGGCAGGGAACTTCTCTTGCAGAGTCCTCTCAAACTCCTGGACATGATATTTTAAGTATCTTTCAATTGTGGTTATACGCACTAGTTTACTTGGGTGAGCTTTTCCAAGCCTTTCAATGTAAATAGGTCTGCCTTCTCTGTCAACTCCATGATATCCCTGGGGATAAAATTGCAATACTTCTTCCACTTCCTCGAATTCAAAGTCCTGAAGATTCAAAAGCGATAATCATATAATAAGAACGCTGAACGAAAAAGAAATGGAAAGCCATGATTTTTAACTACAGAAGAAGAATGGCAGCTATATGAGTATAAAAACATGTTGAGAATATGAACAACAGTTTGCTATATGAGATTTCACTAAGAACTCCCTTCTTCAGCATTATTGTGCTTGTTAATGTATAATATGATTACCTCCAATATGGTGTCTGTTCCATACTCTTTCCTCCAATTAAGCATTTCTTTCCACATCTGGATGGTCTTGTCCACATTAAAATTTCTTGCTTTCAAAAATCTACGAAAAGGAACTTAACTGAATCATTGTTCTCAGCAGCAACAATGGTAAACACAAGCACAATATATACAAACATAAGTGCCACATCAGCACACCAAATATGTGACAAAACTGCGCATAAATGTAGATGTCATAGGATTTTCTTTCATTTGTTTTGCCTCAGTTGCTCTCATCGTGTCATCTTCTCCCATGAAAGTTAATTAAGTGCAAATCAAAGGGGCTAGTTAAATATGAACCACAAACAACTATTGCCAAATTACTATTATCGTCCACATTACTTTAAAAGTTCTAGGATTTTGAACATGGAACAGCTAACACATATCCTCTCCACTTCCAAGCACGCACGTGGGACTCATCATATTGAATTGGATCCTATGGCAATGCCCACCAATATATTTATAGGGGGAATAGGAGGAAAAAGTCAAATAATGAAGCAAATAACTCACCTTAACAGAGTATGATAGTCATCATGTCTATCGGGCAACAAATCCATGTCAAGGAGCATTTTCCGCAGGTCATTGACAGCACTCTCCTCTCTTGCATCACGTACATCCTCAATGGAAACTGAAGGAACCCTATAATCAATTTTCCTTTTCCCTCTTTTCTTGAAGGAATGAGTGAACTTGTTTGAAGCATTTAGTGCTTTTTTCTTCAGAGTCCCAATTTTCGATCTCCTTCGTTCATCCTCAGAGTTCTCATAATCAGATCTCCTCTCCCTTGTTTCATCATACACCTCTATTCCTTCTACGCCTAAAAAGAAGAATAAGGAAAGATAACTTCAAAAGGCAATTCTCTAATTGAATATAGTACAATCTTATCAGTAAAATTTCTTTATTCTTTTTAGAAGATTGATACCATGTCATCAATTGAATGAAGGCTGATATGCATAACAAGTTCATATACCTGACATTTTGAGCCAGGTTCAAAAGGAAGAGGCTAAAAAGATAGAAGTCTCAAAACTTCAAACTTCACAGGACTGAAGTGATTCTCGAACCAAAATGCGCCAATTCAAATTGCTCTACATAATCAGTGAAACAAGTTGTTTAGTATCACAAAGCTAATTTTAGGCAACGCAAACAAATATTATTTAGGAGAGACCGGGGGGGGGATGTTGTTTACTCCAGATATGAGCATTACGAGGCCTGTAGCATTGTGGAGTATAAGAATTCATATAAACCACCGGCATTAAAAAAAAACATAAGCCAATATAACCAACAAGATAGGCTAGTAACTAATAAAAAAATAAAGATAAAATGAGAGTCAAAATTAACTAACAAAGAATATCTTATAGGTAAAACCCCAATTAACCAAGACAGAAACTAAATGAAAACTCAGACTCAATAACATAATATTGTCAATGAAGAATTTTCAATCTTAACCTTGAGCCTAAGCCCATTTTTCTTCTTCTTAATCACCCTTTTCCGCCTCATGCACGCCCACAATCTTAAATCTTGCATTTTTCCTCTCGTACCTATTGTTTTTACACTCCAAAGCTTGCATTTTTTCGACAATAACCCGTTGTTTTTACACTCCAAAGCTTGTTTAGTATCACAAAGCTAATTTTAGGCAATGCAAACAAATATTATTTAGGAGAGACCGAGGGGTGGGGGGGTGTTTACTCCAGAGATGAGCATTACGAGGCCTGTAGCATAAACTTCTACTCCAGGTCGTTCAGTTAAACAAAATCAAGTCTTTTTTTCCCTTTCATCTTCCTCAATTTGTCCTCCAGAAATTACAGAGAAATCTCAAAACTTCAGTCGAAATGAAATAACAAATGCCCCTCCCACCCCCCTCTGTTCCCTTTTCCTCAAAATAATTGCTTGAGCCAAATGCTTTCCAATGACCTCTTTGCTTTAGCAGACAATAAAAGCAGAATAGATCTGGAAGTTCTGCAGGCGCTCTTGGCTCTCTTAATTTCATTTTTATATTTTTCTTGCTTATTATTTCCTATAACGTGCTAGTAACAGTGCATCTCCAATCATGATCCAGTTCAATGAGAAAGAAAAGACCCAGAGCCGGAATAATTAAATGCAAAATTAGCTCAGAAATCACTATCACTGTCAGCTATTCAGCCAAAAGAAATAGAAAACAAAACCAACCTGCATCTCCGCAAACTCAGGAATAAAAATAGTTAGAAACATAGATTATTATTTAAAATCAGATCACAGGAACAAGGTATCCTCGAATTCATTCATCTGCAAATCATCAGAAACTAAAAATTCAATAATGCCTATAAATTTCCCCTCAGATCTCACTTTTCATTCAATCCAGAAAGAGTCAAAAAGATTCCTCTGAACAGCTAGAACATGCAAACTCAAATTTCATATACAGAGATTAAAATAATAATAATACAAACAAGAAAAATTACCTATTTGAGCCCTAGAATCAAGACGAGCTGGATCGCAATCCGCAGAGAACTATTGCATTAATTCCCTGTATACTCACGAATTCAATAATCAGAAGTATCAGAAACAAACCTCGGAAAATATAATATAATTCTTCGAAAATTTTGTCCAGAAAAATCTCGCAATTAGATAACGAAAATGATAGATCCGTCCGACTATAAAATTATGTATACAAAAAGTAACGTGTATATAACTATATATAATATCTGCGTGTATGTATAGGCGTATGTATATTTTCAGTTTTATTATATTTTTTCTTTACACTCAAACCAAATTTCTAACAGTTCATTTTCCCCTTTGCCTTTGCTTCTATGTAACAACTGTCCCTTCTATTCTTCCTTACGTATCCATTTTTCATTTTTTTTTTCCCCTCAAAAGAGAGAATTGTACCGGTAAAACTGGGCGTGAAATGGGCATTTAATAAGGAGAAAATGGTAATTTCGGTAAAAAAGTTATTTTTACCCTGGATAAAGTGGTACTTGTTCTGTTGAGCTGCAGAATAGGGTCGTTGTGTTCCTATTTTGAAGCGGATTTTTTTACTAAACAGGTAGGCTGGTAAAAAACGACGTCGGTGCTTCAATGTTTTAATGGGAAACGAGATCGGTGTGGTTTGGATGACGTAAAGAGATTTTGGGGTGGGGGGGGAGGGGGTGGACACGTGGAGAAGTTTCGACCGCGGTTTTTGGGGGGGAAGTAATAATGGCGTAGATTTTTGGTACTTAACTTTAGAGGTAAAATTTAGGGGGTGACAATGGATCGATTTGAATCGAGTTGAGCAGATCAAATCTTCATACGTCATGATTTATCGAATGACATGCATGTTGGTTCACGATACAGCTCGATATATTTTATAATGAGTTTGGCCCAAAAACTTTGTCGGTTGTATGTTTATATTGATAAAATTGTAAGTTACGCTACATGTACATAATCGTTTACATAATAGTTTATCAACAGATGATGTAACGAGATTTAATTAGATTAAAATCTCATCAATCAACTTTTTCACTTATATTTTGACACATCACATTACGTAAAACATTATGTAAAATAGTTATGTACAATAAGTATTTTCCTAAAATTACAGGGAGACAAGTATGTAATCGAAATTCCATCGATTAGGAAAACGATTGTGCTACATTTACATAACAACTTACATAATGATTTGCCAGCAGATGTTGTAGCGAGATTTAATTGGATCAAAATCTCATCAATCAAATAACATTTCCACTTATATTTTGACACATCCTCATTATGTAAAATATTATATAAATAGTTATATACGAAAAGCATATTCCTTCGAAAAAAGTAAGTCATTCGAGTGATCAATTTTCTATGGAGGTGTAACGTAATAGGTCAAATTGGGAAGAGAGGGACCTCAATTGTCCCTTGTGTTTATGCCAAATGAGTAGTCTTTGACACTAATGCATGATCTAACAATTTCATTTCATTTTCTTACATTGAACTTGGAACTTACAATTGGATTTTTTTGGCAACTAAGGACAAAACTCGTGCTCTATTTCAATCAAGACCTTGGATAAAACGTAACATTATTGTAATTTCGTAATTAACTAGAGTAGAAATGGATGGTTTGACAACGTTGTCGTAGTCTAAGTTAACAAAAACTAATTTTCCTCTAAATAATTCCTTGAGCTATGACATAAATTATCGAGAGTTCAGTCAACTTTCGCTTTAAAAGTTAGACTAAATACCATAATTTGTCCTTAGATGACCAAACCTAGAGCTAAGCAGTACAAGAACGTCCTAATTTTCAAGTGTAAAATATGGCACTTGCCTAACTTTGACTTCAATGTACGTTCTACTTTGCATCCAACCTAGTACAAGCGTATCGAGGTGGTGACCACTACGAATCTATAAGAGAGTGGATCCATTAAAAGTTTGAAAACGTGTTCTATATAGTATACCAATAAAAAAAAAAAAAAAAATCAAAAACCACCTTCTACTAAAGTACACGAACTATTACCAAGGTTGTGCCTAAAAAATTATTGGACTTCTATTTAAAAAAAAAACATCGAATTTTAAAATAAAACAATCTAATTCAAAAATTTCACCCAATGTGCATCAGTGCATCTAGAATATTTTTTCATAGCACTTAGATCACTGTAGCGACTTCATTAATTTCATGGCCGTAAAGTTCGATAGTACGCCTACCATACGCCCTTCTGAAAGGAGCACCAACTCTAACAATTCGGTCATCATCTACCGAAAGGTTTGGAAATGTTTCGTAAAAAGTAGGTATACAAAATACAAAAAGTTCACACATTTCTTTATCCCTAAAGATAGGGTGTCATAATCATCCAAATGCTATACTATATCTGCTATCCGTTGAGCATGCCCTCAGTAATGCTTATTTTGCCGAATTGTTTCCCAATGTATAATAAAAACTATTTTTTTAGGATCTGTAAGCGTTATGCTCTAAATCCAATCAACTTTGGACNAAAAAAAAAAAAATCAAAAACCACCTTCTACTAAAGTACACGAACTATTACCAAGGTTGTGCCTAAAAAATTATTGGACTTCTATTTAAAAAAAAAACATCGAATTTTAAAATAAAACAATCTAATTCAAAAATTTCACCCAATGTGCATCAGTGCATCTAGAATATTTTTTCATAGCACTTAGATCACTGTAGCTGACTTCATTAATTTCATGTCCGTAAAGTTCGATAGTACGCCTACTATACGCCCTTCTGAAAGGAGCACCAACTCTAACAATTCGGTCATCATCTACCGAAAGGTTTGGAAATGTTTCGTAAAAAGTAGGTATACAAAATACAAAAAGTTCACACATTTCTTTATCCCTAAAGATAGGGTGTCATAATCATCCAAATGTTATACTATATCTGCTATCCGTTGAGCTTGCCCTCAGTAATGCTTATTTTGCCGAATTGTTTTGCAATGTATAATAAAAACTATTTTTTTAGGATCTGTAAGCGTTATACTCTAAATCCAATTAACTTTGGATATAAACACTTTTAATATTTATAATCGATGCGTATTTGTGGATATATCTATTAAATTAATATTCTAATAAATTAAATAATAGAATCCGTAGATTCAAGTCTTGGTGATATGTGGATCACAAGGAGTTGTAATTGTGAGATACAAATTACATATGACTGAATTTTAAATTGTCAGTGAGTGTATGTTATAACGAGATATGGATATCGTTATTACGGATGGACTATCAATTGTGGCATTTCTTACTTGTGAAGTAAGTAGCTGATTCACAAGCTAAAGTGTGGTGACACTTGAATGAACAGTGAATGTTTTGTTATAAAACAAAATATTGAAGATTCGTTGGGAGATTCCACATGAATAACTATATGAGTGTCGGTGGTTAATCTCTAACGTTCGGTAGTGGTATTGGTTATTCGACTTGAGGTCATCACAGTGCCTTATATGAGGACAGTCATATTTTGGTGATGCTGGATGTTACTCTGCCAAGAGTAGCTAATACGGTATCGTTTTGGTATGTCAAGAATCATACGAAGGTTGTGAATGATCGGTAGAGGACTCGTCACTCTTAGATAGTAAGAGGTATACATTTAAGTTGACAATGAAATCATTGGTCAAGGTGAACTCATAAGTCGAAGATGATTTTTCGACTTACATTGACTTAATAGTGGGATAAGTAAGTTCCCAACACATATACTTCTAGCAAACTTCGAATTTTCTTCTAGTCCAACAGTAACTCTTACGTATATACTTTGTTGGAAGTAACCCTAACGCTGAAAGTAGTTATAACATCATGAAAACCCTTTGCATCGAATTAAACCATATGTTCTATCATTTTTGCCGAGCCAGTCAATTCATTTGAGTTTCATTTTTGTACTTGCAAACTTATTACAACTAGTTTTTGAACATTTTCCTTGAATTATACGAGATGAAAGTCTCATATACAGCCGTGAAGGAATGATATTTACCAATTACAATAAAGTTCATAAAGTAGCACTAATCGAAAATGGTTTGTAACATAAAAATGAAAGGGTAAAAAGAAAAGAGAAAAGGGTGACCAGAAATAGGTACATAGTTGAATGATGAAACAGATCACGACCATTGTCTCCTCATGGTGGCACAACTCATAAGCCTATTTTCTTGTTAGTGCATGCTGCCATACCCACAAAGTGTATACTATTTTAATCCGTATTTATCAATTTTATATATCAAAAAAAAAAAAAAAAACAATAAAGTTGGTGCAAATTATTTAGACCCATCATACGATTCTACTTATAGTTTACACTTGAAAAAAAATGACTAAAATATTTATTAATTTTGGGAAGAAAGAATCGTGTAATAGGAAAAGACATGTTTTCCTTTTAAATTAAAAAAAAAAAAAAAGAATTACTAAATTATGCTATATTTCCCTTTTTAACATTATTTCACATAAACGCCACGTATGACGACTGTCAACATTACTAATACTCTATAAATATGGCGTAATTTATGTTATAATTTGAGTATATTGACTTACGTAGTCATCAAGATTTGTGATTTGATTGAGGTACGAAAGGAAGGGTAGTTCATTAATTATGTTGGAAGAAAACCATATATATAGAATTAAATTAATGTGATATGTTGTGAATGAAAATGATGTGTGTAAATATATAAAATAGAAATAACTTAGGCCATAAAAGAGGGTCCGTTTTATGGGTTTTGCTTCGATTCGGATTCTTGTAAAAGAGTTTCGTCTTAAGGCCCGTTTGGTAAAGCTTTTAAAAAGTAAAAAGTTATTTTTGAACTTATTCGAATAATTTTCTAAAAGTATTTTATCTTATTAGAAATTTTTTTAAAGTAAATTGATTTAAAATAATTTCTCCCAAAAAATTGTTCTACAAGAAACAAAAGCCATGTCGAACGATCCCTTATGTTAGATTCTTTTAAAAACTAGTTTAGCTAGACAAAGTACTTTTAAAAAACTATTCAAACATGTTCAATTGTAACTTCTTAATTCTTTAAAATAATTTTAACTTTTCAAAAATCCTGTCAGATGACACATAATTAATAAAATAGTCAAGACTTTTGGTCTTGTGCGAGGGATAATAATAATACTATTCCAAGTCCACCAAAACACAACTTGTCAAATATATATTTGAACTATTTATACACACTTTCCAAACGCATTAGATCACCACCAAAAAATAAAAAAATAAAAAAATAAATAAAAAAAAAATAAATAAAAAAAAATAGAGAACTTGTACATTGAGGTACATCATAAATGTTCTTCTGCCCACAATGAAAAGTTTTATTTTTTCCACTTGGAGAGAAATCTAACATTTCGAGAGAACTTAAAGTAAGATTCTTTTGTCACATCAACAAGTGGACAATTTTGTAAAGTTCTCTAACATCAGCAAGTGGACACTTAGGAGAACAATTTCGACAAATACATTATATAATTAAAGAAGAAAGGACTTCCAATCACAAGGGCCCATAAAATTTATGATATGTTATAAGTGCAAACACACAGAGTAAAAAAAAAAAAAAATAAGTCGAAATCTTGAAAAATAAGTTGTAAAATAAGAAATTTTTAGTAGTAAAAATGAAGGGTGGGGACCTGTCGTCAGTTATGGAAGGGACAAAAGGTGAAGGTAGTAAAGGAAGATGGAAATGGAGAAGGCGACATTAATCTACGACTTCGAGCGGTCATTTTCAAACTAAACACAGACAGAGACACAACAGTAAGTAAGGTCACTGCTCTATACAGTTTGTTTTCTCAACAGGTAATGTGGAATTTAAATAAATCATTTATTTATTTCATTTTTTTTTTTTACTTATTTTAAAAACTTATTTGTTTACTTATAAATAAAGTTACAAGTTATTTAACTCAACCTTCACAAGGTTGGGTAATAAGCCCCCGTTTGGTTTTGCAAAAAAAATAATTTTTAGTATATTTTGATGAAGTTGATGAATATAGTTGAAAATTTGTCTCTCATTGGAATTTTTTTTTTTTTATAGAAAATGGGAACCAAACAGGGTCTATTTTCAGAGGGTGTTTGCCGTTTGGTGTGGATTAAAATCAAATTTTTAGTGATTTGTGATAGAAATTTTTGAAATATGTGGTTGAAAATATATGGTTGATATTGATTGTTTGACTTTGACTTAAATTAAAATCAGGTTTTAATCCAACCCAAACAGACCCTCAAACAATTTTTTAATTAAAGTTGAACAGCACGATTTAATTTCAACTGATTTTTAATTATCGAAACTTAAATCGAGATATTTTCAAACGGTTTGGTTCGATTTTTAAAAGGTCGAAACCCAAAACTTCGTGGACCCAAATCGAGGATTACAAAACACCATTTTCAATTCAATTTGACGAGTTAAATGTATTTTTTGTTCATCCCTAATGGAGGAAAAAGATGCATGAAGATTGTGACATAGTAACTAACTTCAAAAATATTTAAGAATCAAAAATCATAAAGACAAACACAGTATCTAGTTGCTTGAAAAGGGACTGCTCAACAAGTTCCTTCTGCCCCCAAAAAAATAATTATTTCTGCATCAATACTGGCACCATGTGTCTGTGAGTGAAAAGGACAAACAAGCCCCCACATTCCCCACAATGCCTTCTCGGTATTACATATACTGTAGAAACTTCATAAATTAATATTTTTAAGAACGAGAAAAATATAGTATTTTTTGAAAAGTATACTTTTTTATTTTTATTTTGAGAATGTTGTGTGATTGGTCCCCATTTTTAAAAAAAATTCATTTCCAACAACAAAAGGCGGATGGAGAGGGGGGTTGGGCTGGGCTATAGCTCATCCCTGCCCCATCCTTGAAGTAAATTAGCTTGTGAAAAATGAAAAACTTAGCCCAAATTCTTGGTGAAAATAAAAAAAAAAGAATGAAAACGTAGTCCAGTCCAAAAAATTATTTCAGCCCAACTAACTTCATTCTTAATTCAAGTTCAATGTTCAATTATTCAAATTTAGTTTAAGGTACTTCAATAATTATATATTTATTTTATTCATATTCATATTCATGATACATAAATAACTCGTTATCAAATTAGGTATTTTATTTCAAACACATATATAACTAAGTTTAAATAGTTCACTTATAATCAAATTAGTTTATTATATAACAAATAATTATGAAAAATAGTATTTTATTGAAAAAATATGTGATTGAAAATGAGTAGAAAAATTATAATGAAAAAATAATATAGCTCAAACATGGAATTAATGAAATACTCATTTTATTTAAGTATCGACGACTTATCATATAAATTCATTGGCATATTCATCAATAAATTTATATGACGTGTCACGGGTGTTTAACATAAGTTGAGTATAGATACTCATTATGGGCCTGTTTGGTGGAGCTAAAAAGTCAATTAAAATTGAAAATATGATCGTTATTGGGTCTCACTCGTCTAATAAAAGTCAACAATAACTGCTAATTTTTCAGTTTTAATCCGATTTTAGTCTCTACTAAATATAATTTCAATAAGAGTGTGTTTGATTTGTTTTAATTTTAAATGGAAAATGTCATTTTTTTTTAATCCAAATTCCTACTTTTGAAGTGTTCGATTGATAATATTTTCCATGAAAAATATCTTCCAACTTTTGATCATGTGGCCATATTTTCCTTAAAAATAAGGAAATATTTTCTTTAGGTATAGGTGGTTCTTATTTTCCTTGTAATTTTCTCTCTCTCATCTATCAACTTTATCTCATCTATCACCAATAAAAAATGGACAAGTATAATATTTTTTAGATTGAAAATTAAATCAATCAAATACATTTACAAATATGTTCTAGACAATTGAATTGCATATAATTTATTTTCTTTCTATACAAATTCTATGCTCGCAATCAAACAGACCCTAAGTAAAGAAGAGAGACACACTTTGAAATCCAATTTTTGGGGAATTGGGGATGGAATGCTTTGTAACATTTTCATACGTAATTATGATTCATATTGACTGAGCTTGTGCATTATCTGAGCTAATTCAATTACATTTTGCATCATATCCTGTTTAGGTAAAGTAATCAATGAGTGAATAAAATTCTTTTTGTACATTCATGTTATAATGCTATCCTTCTTGACAGATAAATTGACATAATATCACATACATTTTATCATTAGATTATTTTAATCACCGTCATCATTTCATCCATTAGTCTGTGTTTGTTTTCTATAGTTAGCAAACATTGGAACGTTGAAGCCGCAATGTTTGACCAATTTGTGAGACAGTGGGCTCCACTTTTTTGAAAAAAATGGTCAAATTTCTTATTTTATCGTTGAAATTAGTGGAATCGAACGAAGGCTTATTTTTGAACTTCTAAAAGTTTTTTTTTTCTTTTTTTCCCTTTGACCTTTCGGATTCGCAAGATGTGTGTGTAATGATTTGCCATTGATTTTGGCTTTTTCTTCAACCAACCATTTTCTTTGGAACAAAAGTGGCTCCCAAAAAATAAAATAAAATAAAAATAAATTTTTTTTGAGTAATCCAAGATAAATAAAAAAAACGTATTTAGGTCATGTCAAGTCAACATCAACTTAATAAGCCCATGTTTGGGCCACATTTTTTTTTTCATTCTCATTCTTCAACTCATTTTTAACCACATATTTTTCAATAAAATAATATTTTCAATCACATCAATAAGTTTTCCTTTTTTTTAACAACATATTCCCCATCACATTAATCAAAAAATATATTATTTTGAAAATAATGTGCACTAAACGAGGGCTAAATATAGCATGTTAATTTAAAGCATCTCTTAAAGCATAATTTTAAAAGTTGATTCTTTAAAATAAATAACAACTTATATTCAAAGAGTCTTTTAAATGTAAATTTTACTTTTTTCATTAAGTATTTATATTTTTACGAATTAAAAATTTTATTGTTTAAAATAAATAATCTCTATTTAACTCAATAATGATAAAGCCATAAAATTTAAAAACAAATTAAAATATTTTGCTTCTATTTGACCCCCATTTTTTTAAAACTCATTTACCTAAAATTCGTTTTCAACCGTACATTTCTTGGGTCCACAACTTTAGGCAACTTTCAACTACAAACTTAATTCACTTTTATCAAAATCTACTAAAACTATAATTTTTGGCTAAACTAAAGAGGGGTAAAGTGAACACCAATGCATTCATAAGCAGCTAATAGATATTTATATTTGTGTCTCTGGAGGTAGAACAACATGCAATCTTTATACATGAGAACCCATCACAGAAGGAACACTTTCAGTTCAATGAAGAAACATACTCAAACCCTCCAAGACAAGGAGACAATAAAACTGACAAAAATCCTTGTTTGTCAGCATGATGATGTTCTTTTTCTTATTTATTACTAGCGGGCATAAATGCAATAATCCAACAGCAGACCAAGCTTTCATCCCATGGCATACTTCTGAGTCCAGGATCGAGCAGTGGTCTCGTACTTGGCTCTATCAGTCTTGTACATGTGAGCAATCTCAGGCACGAGAGGATCATCAGGATTTGGATCAGTCAGCAAGGAGCAAATCGAGAGCAGCACCTACAAATTCAACCGGTGTCATACATATGGCACGTAAGAAAAGGATTGCTCATAAAAGTACCATCGTTTTTATAATAATGCATACAGAACAGATTCAGACTGATTGGTCAGCGGCCATATGCAATACAGACTACATAGAACACGCAAGATTGCAAGGATGCATCATGTCACCTTCGACACTGTAAGGGCAGGGCTCCACTGCTCTTTGAGGATATCAAGACAAATGCTTCCATTGCTATTGATGTTTGGATGAAAGACTTTGGTCTTAAAGGATACCTGCTCGGTGCACAAATAAACAATAATAAGCATCTGACATGTACACGAAGGGGAAAAATACTGGGAACTATTTTCGGTGGTTAATCGAGTACTTGCACGTGTTTGATTCATAAATAAAAGAAAGAAAGGAGAGCATAGCAAAACGAGGCCTAAGCATGTTTGGCTAAGCCTAAATAAAAGTAAAGTTACTTAAAAGCAACAATAACTTTCAAGTTTAACCAAATCTGTAAATTCAAAAGTTACTTCACGCTCACTTAAAAAGGTAACTTTGCTTCTTTTAAGGCTTAGCATAACATACTCTCGTCTATTTTGTCTCAAGTTGCATTGTGGATCTGGAACATTATCAGAAGCAGTTATCCAATCTCGCATCTGAAGGACTGAATAAAAACCATAGATATATGTGCTGGGCATAAAAACCTTGTTCAATAATTACTTTGTGCAGCTTTTCGGCAAGTTCAAATCCCTGGTCGACAATTTCTCACAAGCATGTCTAGTACAACACCCAGTCTTGCACAAGGGTGTACTCTCATATCAATTTCTAATATCAAGGTGTTTTTGAAGTTCATACATGATAGTTCTATAGCGAAAAACATGGGCAAACATAGATCTATAGAAGATTGAGATATAGGCTGGGTTAATGACCAAATCATCCTACTGAAAAACCAGCAAGCATCAATGCATCATCTTAGTCCTCGTGTTCCAGCCAGAAGGCTGAAGTTTATTTGTAATAACTTGACATTATTTATGCAGGTTACCTTGGGTGGCTTGAAAGGATAATCAGGTGGGAAGTGAATAGTCACGAGAAACACACCCCCTGCAAAAGGGCTATCTGAAGGACCCATAATTGTAGCTTGCCAATGGAACATGTCCTCACCTACAGGCCCTGAAAAAAAAAAATCAACAGCAATTTGAGCTTAAAGCTAAATGACAACAAATTCACTTATTCATGATTCCAATTTATTCAAAAATTGATTGAAATTTACAATCAACTTCCCTTTAAAGCAATTAAAAATTGTGCCACAAAGTAAATAAGCCTCTATTTGGGCTCCATTAAAATTAATCTCTCTTCTTTTCAACCACACATTATTCAATAAAATAATATTACAAGTAAATCCAAAACTTTTCTTTCTTTTTAACCACACATTCTTCAAAATATCACTATTCCAAAATACATTTTTCCCCAAAATTTGATAAACGAAGCCCAAACAAAGGCTAAATTCACCCAAACCCCAAACAGAGTGGATAAAGGAACAAAAGATTGGCACCTAAAAGACTAGATGAGTAGATATTAAAGTGGTTTGGAAAAAAAGAATTAAACAAGAATAAAAACAAGCTGAAGTGTCTAGTAATTGACATTGCATTATATCTGCCATCCTAGGGTAAATAAGAGGAGAGACTGATTCTCGCAGTACGGCAAAATTATGTAAGTAAATCAACTCAGCATATTGAAGTATTGCTAGTTCTCATACTCTTCATTATGCGATCGCTGTATTAAAAGACCTTATCAGCATAACCTACCATTCTCATGCAAAATGTTAAGAACGTAAAGTAACCCTTTACACGGATTTCACATCCCCAAATCTCTTGATTGATTAATGAAAGGCTTTAGTGTGCATGCAACAACCTCCATTCTCTTCCACGCTGGAAGAGTAATGTCGATTTTGTGAACCTCAAAGATTCAGTTTTAAGTAAATAAAACAAAAACTTATCAGCTTAAGACAGAAAAAGCAAAAACCAATTTCAGATTTCCATTAGCACGGAAAGAATCAGGAGATTAGCAGAAAACATATGCTATAACTTAGAGAAACTGACATGGAAATAAAATTTGGGGGTGAGAAAGAAACCTGCACTGCAGGATACAGGAGGGTCCTTCTGCAAGTCCTTCAGTTCTTTCTGAATCCTCTTTGAAGCCATCTCTGTTTAGGCCAAGAATAAAGAACCTGAAAAATTATTCATAGAGGAAGATTTGCTGGCCAATCAAAAAAGGATATTATAATGACGAGGAACAAGTGCTCTATTCTTGAGGACTTAAATTCCTACATCTAACCAAGAAGGTGCTAAAAAACTAAGGCAGCAACATGATGTAAAAAGAGTTATCAGGTGTAATAATCACTTATTGGAGCCAGGAAAAAATTTAGACTATGAGGTCATTGTTGTCTGAAGATCATATTCCCCAACCATCATCGTGGGTCCATAAAAAGAATAAATTCGTTCATTGTATCGTTTTTGTTATTAGTCTATGGTCACCTTATAACTTCCACTATACATAAACCCAACACAACATGAAGGGAGGATTCAAATTTGGCATGGACACTTATGATCTGGATTTCTTCCATACTAAAGAGAAAATTTGACAACCCAAAAAAAAATCCCCCCCAGATAACTCAATTGAAAATCAGATTCTAATTATTTGAAGAAAAGACAATAAATTTGCAGCAAGATAAATAATGGTTTAGTAAAAGATGCAAATCCTCGGAAAAAGAAAAACTTCATACTGAAGAATAATTTTAAATTACACAATTTTCCATGATTACTGTGATTTCTCCTTTTTCTTATTGGAAAAAATAAGAGCATTTTTTTTTCAAGTCCAAGAAACTAAACTGGACAGTAAACATATAACATCACGTCCTTATACACACAAAAAGGGGATAGAGAAGGAGCACGTCGAATTAGGAAAACATAATACTTGAACAAATCACAGCAAACCATTAACCTTAACAAACAAAAAAGAACATATATTAAACCTCTGTAAAATCGAGAATTAAATAAACAAGCACACTTTANATTAAATTCGCACAATCACTGAAACATATGCACATACAACAAACACTGATATACAGAAAAGAAAAGCATGGGGAAATACAGAGTTTAAATCTTACAGTTACAAACTACAGAGGTGTAAGAAATCCTTCACGAAACCAAACAGATTAGCTTCTTGCAGAGAGAAGTGATTTAGGGCGAATTAAAGGGGAAATAAAAGGATTGATTTTGAGTTGAAAAGTATGATGCGGCCAACATATAGACGCAGTGACGCACCGCGTGTAAATGGTCCATGCTTAGGACGTGTGCGCACAATATTAGGGCGTGTTGGGTAACATATTAGAAAAATTAATCGTTCTTGTTGATTTTTATGAGAAGAGTATTTTTAATTTTAATTGGATTTTAAGGAGACTCAACACACCTTTAATAAGAGATAATTAGAATAGGGAAAATTGCATCTGGGGTCTCTAACATTTTCAAAAAGTTCAAATGGATCCTAAAGTCTTATTTGAATAAATGTGCCCTTTGAAAATAAAACAATATTTATAAAATATAAAATAATTATAAAAATAAAAGGAAAATAAATTTGTTTCCTTCCCAAAATCCATCCCTACCACTACCAAGCTCACATTCCTCAAAGTATCAAAACTTTAGTAAGGATTATACAACTTTCAAACTTCCAATTGTATAAACTCAGTTGTGCTTTGAGTCAAGTCTCAAAATTTCTCGTTGCATGTCTTTTATACACATACCTCAGTACCTCACAACATGCCATTGGGTCTTGGGCAAATGTTGCCAATGAGTAAGCAAATGTTGCTTTATCGAGACATAGAACACTTGAACAAATAAAAACCCATGTGTTGCGAAAATCAAGGAGATTTGTTATAAAACCGGTGGTTGGGAATGGTTTTGCCGAATGTCATATCAAAGGTCAACTTACCTTCTGATAGTAGTTCTTGGCACTCGGAAAAGTAGACGTTTCACCCTAGAACCACTGGGCTGGCTCATTAGACGTAGACGGAATTAGTTTGGTATATGGTTGCAATTGAATATTGGCAACCTTGACTGGCACAAGGATCTTCTCAAAGCAACTTCTACTACGATAGAACCTGACTTCTAACTTACACATATACACGGATACAAGATTCTATTAAAAAGACAAATGTTAGAATTTTGTGTAATATATGTTTGAATTACAATTGAAAACTCTATACAACAACACGAGCAGTGTTATGAATCAAACTTGCTATGACGATTTAATTCCTCATAAGTGCGCCAAAATAGATACGTTCCCAGACCAGGCATGAATCGAATAACAAAGTTGAAGAATCTGAAGTATTTTCCTAGGAAAAAACCAAATCCCTTTAGGCGGCTGCAGCGAGAACGAGAACCTTCGAAATTCTTGGTTTGATTCCAAAGGGATTCTCTCCTTGTTGAGAAACTCGTGAATTGGTGGAGCAATCGGACCATAATGCTTCATCCCTAGTAAGAAATTGAGAGAACTGCAATAAGGAAAAGTATTAACCAAAATTAATAACCAGATTAAATCCCATGTCGAGCAGAATACAAATTGTATTTGAATTTTTACCTATTCTGAGTAATAAAAATCGGATTTTCTGCCGGGATTTTAGGCACAGAGGATGAATCTACAGGCAGGGAAGATCAAGCCGGTAAAACACAACAGACAGATAGTGACTCTATACTGAGAACACCAAGTGAGAGGCTTCCATTTGATTTCCACACTGGAACTCTTCATTCTCTTCCCAATCTGAGGCTCTTTCGACAGATCAAAGCTTGCCCCTTTCATCCTCAATTCCTGAGTGCACCGCGTCAGGGCCCGACTGTCCACCCTTTCCCTCTGCAACTGCCTGTCCACTTTCCAGTACCTGCAAAGTTTCACCTGTACCAAAAACACAAGTACAAGAGAAGTACACACAGATAAAATAGATGGGATCCACCATTTTTTGCACACATTATGATGCTCCTCTAATGAAGATGTAAACAAGATTGTCAAGAAAATGCCATGGAAAAAGAAGAAAAAGCAACAAAGTTGGAAAATTTCTCTTCTGATAGAGTCCATTCTCTTTTCTTTCATGGCTATTCTCCGGCCAAATAGGTCTTCTTCTCTTTGCCAAAGCTTGAGAAGCAAGAAATGGCCAGGACTTTGAGAGATTTCTGTTAATGGGTGCTGTTGGATTGCAGAAATTGCGTTCATGGCACATACTAATTTCTGCTGATGCTCTTCGTCGACTGGGATTTCGACTATGTGGGCGTCATTTATTTCTGCCATTGGTTAGAATGCTTCCGAGAAAATAAAAACAGATTGCAGATATAAACAAACAAATTTAAAAACAGCAAGTATGATGTAGAATAATACACGCAGCAAATAGAATTCAAGAGAGATTCAAATGGATTTTGTTGCTTGATTTGGTGAGGGAAATGAAGGAGTGTTTCGGATATTTAAATGGAGGAGAAACCCTGACTTGCAACGGTCATATTTCGCCTGTTGCTGGCAAAGGGGGATCGGTGGTAACGGTCAGAATTTTCTTTTACAATAAAATAAGAGGAAGAGGAAAGTGAAAAACCGTGTTGAAGTTTCCCCTTTCTAATTCTACCCACCAACATACAATTTTAAGGTAAAACCGTACAGGTTTTTCATTTTCTTTTTTCTTTTTTCTTTTTTATTTTTTTCTTTTTACAAAACCGTAAAAGTTTTCTTTAAGATTTTAAAAAGGATAATTATATTTACAACAGAAATTTTGTAAATTGTGTCGTATATTATTTATAGTGAATTTATTCTTTAATTTTATTTTTGCATTTATGTAGGACTGGACAAAATCGAACTGAACGGTTCTTCATAAGTTAAATACTCGAATGTATATCTCAATCGAGAATCGTTGGGTTTGAATCGGTTCTAGACCAAGAACCGAATCTAAATAATTTTTTATACTTTTTATATTGAATTAATTAAATAATTTTAAATTTTTCTAAACAAATTAGCAAATTAATTAAACAAAAGAACCAAGTTAATTTTTTGTTAGGGAAATCATAAAAAATCAGG
>CAIGRF010286560.1:0-12413 GCA_903798235.1 Fraxinus ornus | reverse complement strand
GCCACATTATTTTGAAAGAATGTATTCTATAATAGTAGATTGATGGTGAATATGTGGTTGAAAAAAAAGAACGGGTTATTGATGTGATGAAAAATATTATTTTATTGAAAAATGTATGATTGAAAATGAATAGAAAAATGAGAATGATTATTTTAATGTGTACCAAACATGTGCTAAATTTTCATGAATGGTCGAATAATCATGCATATGCAATATAAAGTAGTTCAAGTCGAAGTTCAACTCAAAATTATTCAATCGTGTTCAATTATATATTATTTTGTTTTAATTCTTGGAAACATTTTTTGACTTTTCAAAAGTCCTAATCTTGTTTATGAATAAACGGTTCAATAATTATATATAAAGAATTTCAAGTAAAAATAAAATTTAAAATATGTTCAAATTCAAATTATATTAGTCAAGTTGAAGGAATTACTTCAAACTAATTGAACTTTGTAAAAATTAACTTAATACACTCGCTTTTTCTATAAAAAAATTTAAACTTTTAAATAAAGGTGTCGACAATAAGTTAAAAGATATATCTAAAAAATACACATAGTAAAAAATAAAAAACCCAAAAGAAACTAAACCCAAAAGGCAGAAAAAGAGAAAAAAAAAAATGATTGTGTTGTCCTCTTCACGCTCCGTTAAGGTTGTCGGCTTTAATTTTGCAGATTTCTATTTTTAAGATAAGGGGACAGAAAAGGATCTGGATAACACTGATCGAATCAATCATACATATTTATTATTTATAGTCCTTGCTCGCTCTTATCTTTTTCCCCAGCTTTTTCTTATCCATCTACCCATAATTTTTACTCCCAACAATTTCTAAATTCTCAATTCAGTCATTATAAACAGCATTACACTGATCGAATCAATGGAATGAGCTAAAGATTCACACATTTTGAAGAACATTAAGATGATGATAAACTTTATAAAAATGGACTCCTCCTTCAACCCAGAAAACAAGAATGGGATCATGGATGAAGAAAAATTTCAAGATACTGTCTCATCTTCCTCTAGCACTACTTTTGAATCTTCAGAATCTGATTTATTTGAAGAAGTAAACTCATCTGATCATCAGCAAGCAAATGGCCCTTTACAAGACATGTCTTCTTTGCTTCAACAACTTCCCATCAAGTAAGTTATTGTGATTCATTTAAGTAAAATTTTACTTATAAGTAAATAAGTTTTAACAGTGTGGTTTTTGGTTTGCAGGAGAGGGCTTTCTGAGCATTACAATGGCAAGTCACAATCTTTTACTTCTTTATCGAACGTGAGGTGCTTAGAAGACCTTGCAAAACCGGAGAATCCGTATAATAAGAAAAAGAAGCTAAAATCGTGCAAAAGTGATGGAGGAATTTTAGAAGGATACTACCGGTGTAGGCGGCCTTTGAGAAGCAAGATTGCTTCAAGAATTATTCCAAAGAAGGCATCAAGAGGATCTTGTGGGAGGAGGAATTCCAGGCCTCCAATGCCTCCACCCCACAGATCATCTAGCTTTACAAATCAAACCCGTTTGTTTACTTGAAGGGTTAATATATGGTCTGATACTATTAGCAAATCAAATCTTGTTCTGTTCTGCAATATGTATGTGAGTATAGGTCTTGATATTCTATAAACTATCTTCAATTTCCATGAACAAGAGAGATAAGTCTTTACGTGTATTCAATTAGTACTTTCGAAAACTTTGATGAACATTTTTTTAAGTGACGATTTCTGTGAATTTCGTGGATTTTGTAAACTTTTATATTAAAATTTTTAGAGACTTTTGTAGAATTCAAAAAGACTTTTGAAAACTTTGAGATAAAATTTATGTGAATTTAGTGCTATATTGTGAAATTATTTCTCACAATTTCCCTTCTTCCTTTTCTCTCCATATAATAAAAAAATATTTTTAAAAATAAAAATTTAAGATCTTAATCAAATAAAAAATAATAATTATACATATAAAAAATAAATTTAATATTCGGTATTATTAATATAATATACCTTTAAAAAATGGATAAAAAAATATATATTTAAATCTAATTATAATTTAGTCTATATAAAATTTTATAATTTAATTAAAAATAGATATTTTTCTGAAAAAATAAATGAAACAAGAGTGTGAAGATGGATTAAAAGGTATTCACAATGCACTATGGGCGAATGTAGGGGGGATTGGACCGTACAACTCAATGCCATCTCTAGCCAATTTAATTTTTTCTGTGTATTTTTACATAGTAGCTCGACTTAAATTTTATTTTTTTATTATTTTTGTTAATCCGTTCACGGTGGAGATTTCTCAAATAAGCATCATGGACAAAATTGAAGATGAAAAATAAATAAGTAAAATTATATTCATTATAATGTTTAATTCTATTCCATATTGCATCCAAACACGTGAACTAAAACTCAAGAACGAACACGAGAACAAATAAACAAAAATCTAATTATCAAATATGTATATATCTAAATTTCTTTTGATTAAACGAATAAAAACAATTGATCCCCAAGAATATTTTTCTACAGAAAATGCATAAATTTTCTGGATCAATTTTCATCCAAACGTTGGTTCTTGAAAGGAATAGGGCTTTCTACTTTCTGTTGATCACCAAGAACTTGGATTCTCTCGCCAGAGTAAAGCGCAAAATCTGAGTAAGTCTCCGGTAGCACGGGCAGGTTCAAGTTGAAGTCGTCGGTGGTAAGCCCTTGCTGCTGCATTGGCTGGAGGCGCCGGCTTTGGATGTGATCACATTGGTTTTCTTGCCGCCTTTTATCACACCTTCATGGTGCTTCCGCATGTGGCCACCCAAAGCTTGGCCAGTGGTAAAAGTCTTGACTCTTGTTACAAAAGTTGCATTTGTGAATCCTACCGCTTGGGTTGAGATAAGAGATATTAGAGGTGTTGGTGATTGCAGTAGTGGTGGCGAATTGAGACCGATCACGGTGGCTGGTTTTATGGCCGCCGATTGCTTGGTATGACGAAAAGGAGTTGCCGCACACTAAAAATCAATATATTTAAATTTAAATATAAATTAGCCTACATAAAATTTTATAATTTAATTGGAAATAGATATTTTTCAGAAAAAAATGAATGATTTTTAAAAATAAAAATAAAAATACAATTTTTTTTTTCATAGAAAATAGAAATAAACAATAAGAGAGAAAAATAGAAACTAATACAATCAATAGATAAAATAAATTTTAATCATAACTCCAATGTTCGTAAAGTAGAAAAGGAATGAGAAATATTGAAAAAAAAATAATCATTAAAATAAGATTTTTAGTAGATTTTGATAAAAGTTGATAAAATACGTGATTGAAAAATTGTGAATTTCATAAAATATGTGGTTAAAATTAATTGTTAACTTTGACTTATATTAAATTTTGGATTTTAATTTCTACCAAACAATTGGTAGCTAATCATGATTGTAAATAGTAAATACTATATATAATTAGTATTCACAATCAAACAACAATTACTAATTTTGTGTGAGATGAAAGCACTTGGGCAAATGTGGTCATGAAATGCTCCGAAAATATAGATAAGGCGATGGAGTGTGCCTTCATCGCTAGGAGTATAGAAGGTGGAGGCAACACACTCTGATAAAGTAGCTTTGAAAAAGTGATGCTTAACAATTATGCTACTTGTACATTATTTATATACAACTTGGATGACATTTGACTATGTGGCAAAATTGAGGACATTGCATGTTTTAAGGGTTGGAATAATCAATGGTAAAATTGTGTGGCACATTATATAATGTAAAACAGAATGTCAACTAGAATGTATATGTAGTAGCAATATTGTTTGCTTAATTGACAACCATGTAGCCTGTCACGTAGCTAGAAAATATTTGGAGAATACCACAATGGAAACCAAAGAATAAGATGAAGAAGATGATAATAGTATCAAAGAAGACTTGATCACGATTATGATATCGTTGTCCTCAAACGACATCTTTTAAGGATTAAATGACAAATAGTTTGTAGGATTTCAAACCTATAAAAGAAGAACACCAAAAGTTAAAAGTAATTCTTCAAAATTGAACTAGTCAAAAAACGGTAGAAAATGAATATGTGAAGAACAGTTTATATGGTAAGAAATTTAGGATGTAATTGAATGATTACAATGTATGTAAAAATGAAAACTAACATGTATTTATAGTTTTCAATAGTTCCCACACGAACTGGTTCTAACACAAGAATATGTGCATCACTTCACAATAAAACCACCAGAAAATTCAAAAAAACTCAATCCAACGATCGAATTTTCCTTCTATGCTATCGTATGGGCTATAACTATGTGGTCGCGTAGTTATAGCAATGCAGCCCCTCAAATCTCTGAATTGGTCTATGTTACCGCAAGCCAAAATGACCTATGCGGTCCCATAGGCCAATTATATGGCACAAATTTTGGTTTTCCTTCTTCTTTTCCTTTATTCATTCCTTCATCCTTCCACGTCATTATGGACAAAACATCGTGACAAGATAAGAAAACAGTATGTAAAGGCAATATGTTTGCATGAATTTGATTAAGTCAGAAATTGTGGAAAGCCATGTACATAATCTTCGGAAAGGAGATCAATCCTCTATTTGGGCGCTAAAGCAGAGTGGCCAATGGTCCAAGTTTATTTTAAAATTAAAGGAATATATTGGCAGAATTAAAATAGAGACAATGATTTGGACTAACATGGATGGTATCGTTGTTGGTGTTGTTTAATAGACGTCAACCGGTCTAGTGTTGTTTTTTTAGTAGTGCTTTGGATAGGCTGGTACAAGTCAAAGTCATTCTTTATTGAATACTAGTAGTACACACGTGCAATGTACGTGTTGCATTTTAGTTGACTACCTAAAAGCATGTAGTGATTTTTAGTTATTGTACACAAACTTGGGACCAGATCTTTGTCTCAAGATTGGACTACAAGTAAGGTAATGTTTATAGGGGAATAAAGAAGGCTTCATTTGTCCTGCGAACCTATCTTCTCTTTTTAATTTCCTAGAAAAGAGAGATACAATCAATAGAAAGGCTTTCCACAAAGGATCAAAGGCTATCAGATATACAAAACAACACACATTTATTGATCCAAACAAATAGTTCTACACAAAGAAACTTTATAGAAAGTTGCTCAACAGTTTAGCATAAGCAAGAACATCATGCTAAAATGGTTTAAACCAAATAGTATATTGCAATACAATCGACAACAAAAGAGTGTTTTGTTTCTTGTAACTCTTCATAAGTTTCATTTCTTTCCACTTTTTTCAGCTCGACACCTCCAAGTGCTCCTTTTTGAGCCTTTGCTTTAAGCTCCTTTAAAGCCTATCAAACCAACAAACAATCACAATATTACCTAAGATAAAATCAAAATAAATATAACTTAGATCCAAAATCAGATCAGTGCCAGAAAAAACTTCCACATTCTCCTCTTCCTTCTTCTTCTGAAGATCAACTACTGTAGGGATTGTGAGCAGAGCCATTAAACATGGGCATATTGAATAATGTACACATAGGAAATGTTAACTGCAACCGTAAGAAAAGAGCTTCTCTTTGAACCAACTCTTGCCAAAATAAGTAGTAATTAAACTTGGATAGCTTGAACTCCATTTACTCCCAGTAATAAAGACTCACTGCCTTGAAAAGTCTTTTAATTTGATAGGCTCATTTTGCACAAATAATCTAACATGAGCTATATCACTGTTTAGGTTTTCATTCTAATCACATCTCCGTCATCCCCCAAGATGAACATAAAATTAGGAAAACCCAACACTTCTGCAAACAGACTCATCGGATTTCATTTTTACCTTGTTTCTAAGATGTTACTTGATTCACCTTTTCAAGAACTTACCATTCTAAGCATCCACCGAAGTCGAACATGTCTTATTCCATGGGCCAAAGGCAATTATATCATGCCAATATGTGGAATCAAATCTCCTTTACACTTGAGAGCAAAGGTAAGAGTGACCAGTGGATTCCCTGGAGGAAGAAATGCGCACTCTTTTTCTCGATTTAGAAATTAAATGTAGAAGATATAACAACCTAACAATAATGTCGGCCAATATAAAACCTAGAGAAACAGGAAAGAAGGGGATGAACATTTCAAGAATGAGGTAGATAATCAACAAATGACATTAAACTCATTCGTAAATTGGCAACACTTAACCATGTTGAGCACTTATCTGCTGCAGCATTAGATTGAAGACTTAAAGGATTGCATAATACACAATTAAACAACGGAACATTAGATTGAAGATTTAAGGACTGCATAAAACACAATTTAAGGATTTAGGTGACAACTGAAAACTATTGACCTCAAACAGAGCAACAAGAATTGTAGAACTTTATCAATCAACCAATACATGCTTTAATGTAGTAGAATTATTATTACATTCTGAATTTGTGGTATTGACAAGAGATAAAAACAAAGATAGTTAAGATCATAATTTAAGTAGGCAACTCTTTTCCATTGAAATATAATCAACTATGTGTTTCAACCCCATTCCTACTATGCAAAGAACTGACCTGTATCAAGCCCTTCACACGCCACACATCATGCTTAAGAACTACTATCTGTGAGTCATTTGGGTGCATAGAACGTAAGCATGAATTCATTTCTACTTTATGTTAATGTTGTTTATGTTTGATTGGCTGAGATGTGACAACACAAATCAAACACATATAAGTAAGAAATAAATGAATTAAAGATGTAGAAGTTTTCTAAGCTGTCTTAATCATTTATATGAAAATATTTAAGCATGAAGGATTAATTTCATATGTTACCTTTGTGTCCGCAGCTTGAACGCTGCACGCTTTTGCATAACCAGAATCACGAAGGAGGATATACAAGGTATTTATTACAGCAAATATCTACTGCATTTTTTCGTCTGTATATCGTCATTCTGTCTGAAGAAATTGATTCTGTTGGATATCCAAGAATCAAGCATTCTATATATTTCAGCAAAAAAATTGCATAGTTTGGCCTATGAGGAAAATTGTGTAAGTTAGATTACATAACTGATATAAATGTAAGCAACAAACAAAATATTGTAATAAAGAATAGATATATTACTTACCCATTATTTGCACATGGTAGGTAAGGTACGATTTCTACTTCCATCCTTTTGTTATATCTGTGCCGATGGAAAATGATTAAGATAGTAACAAATATTGGACGACATTTAATACTAGATTGGCGCATTTCATAACTTCTTGTGGTTTATGAATAGTGTAGCTACAATCATATATCCTAAATTTTCACTTATGGAAATTTACGTGAAAGAGATACCAGTCATTGCCTGCATATGAACATGGAATCAATATACAATTGCATGTTATCCATGCTCTACCGGCCATTGGTACATTGTCATTTACGTATTCTTCTAAATGACGTATATCAAGAAAACATTGATCTTTGCTTGCAGTTCCTTCTTTTATGCTTTTCTTCATTATACAGTGGTTAGCGCATTCGATTTCGAAGTCGAAATCTAGAATTGCATACTCTTTTGAAACAAGGCTGGAACCGTCTTTGATAAGTCCTCTCAACAGCGTCAACTCCACTTCAAGATTCTAATAATATATAAATGTAAATTAAATATAGTATGTAATAAAATATTTTAAGATGAATGAAGTTTACTAACTTTAATATTGATGTCTTGTGTTATATCCATTATAGCTTTCAGTGTATCTCTTTTATGCAAATTGCATGTTCCATCATCCTAATAGGCACTGCATAACATAATTGAAATTAGTTTGAAATATATAGAAGTAAAATTATAATAGTCAAGTTATTTAGATTTTTTACTTGGATGGATTTTTTAGTATCCAATCTCTATTTTCTGTGTATCTCTCCATATGATAGTCTTCTAAAGGAAAATTCTTTGAAAATTGTATTTTCTCCCTTTACCTTTTTTTTTCTTTTGTGAACCTTTCAACATTCTCAGTCTATTGTTGAGATGTTGAACTTCTATGGAGAGAACATCTTCTTGAAGACAAGCTATAGCAGCTTGCATGTTGGATTGCCACCTGGATAACTTATTCAATACATTGCTATTTTCTTCACTGATATATGATGTTATAGAAGTCAAACTGGTATTGAAGTAAGCTTTCATGCTTGATTGCATGTCTTCGTATTGCTGTTGTTGCGACTGCTATTGTTGTTGTTGTTGAAAGTGTTCTTGCTGCCAGTTGTGCTGCTGTTGAAACAATTCTTGTTGGTTTTGAAGAATTGCTTGGTAGTGGTTTCTTGATTCATCAACGATGTCTGTTTTGAAGGTGTTGTACAAATTTCATACATCTGATGCCACATGTTGTCTATGTATGTTGAGCATCTCCTCCATGTTTTCTCTAGTATGATGTTTATGTACGTTGAGCATCTCCTCAATTTCTTGTATAGTGACATAATTGCAGCCAATAGAAGAACTTGGCCCAACCCCAACCGAAGTATGTGTTATATGATGAGTATCAGTGTCAGTTTGGTGTGCTACATTGTTTATCTCTCTTGTCACAATGCGATCTTGTATGTTATGTTCATTGTCATGTGGTAATTAAAGAGTGGTATACCACACCGTTTCTAACTCTTTTCATACTTTAAAATTTCAATCACTTTAATCTGTAATGGGATTATTTTAAAAATATATAATTAAATACAAAATTTAATGGAATAAAGAGATATAATGAAATAATCAAAACACCTTTTTGGTAGTCAAGTATTTTTTAACTGTTTTTTCTGTTAAAAATTTATTCAGCTTCCATCTATGCATTCTTGGAGCCTGTGCTGTTTTGTATCTGCGGCGTCCGAATTTTGCTCCAATTCGTGGAAAAGCTTCGTATGTCAAATACTAAAAGATAATTGAATATAAAGATTAGATAGTATATAGAAACTTTACATCTGTAAAATATAAGAATAGAAGGAAATATGAAAATACTTAATAGAAGGAAATACCTGAAATGCAAGTGGATATCCATGCAATGTATATTTACATTCATGTTCGTGATTTTGTTGCATCTTGTGTAGTCTTTGGAGGTGGGGTTGTTGCAATGAATTTAATAAAACAAAGTATGTTGTACGCCCCCAAGGATAATCAATGAAGTTGTTAACATCCTCAACCATGCCTAGAGTTTTATAATCAATATTTATTCCTGTAGGTTTCAACCCACACTCTACCAACATCACCGACCCAAGCTTAAATTTATCTTCTTGATACTGACAGAGATGAAATGCTTCAAAAAGCATTGTCATGCTAATTTTCTTTGTACCATTAAAATACTGGTTTTTAAGTCGATTGTTGTTGGAGTTTAGATTAACTGATACCTCATGGCACGACAAGCCTGTGATAAGACAAAACTCTTGCAAACCAAAGCATGACAAATGATCATCTAATTTAACCCAAACTTTATTGTTTTTACCAAAATCTACAAGTCTCATTATAAATTCATGGACTAATTTACTACTAAATTGTTGTTGTTCATCTTCTCTATACATCACTCCATATATAAATCCATGAAACTTACTACTCAATAAAGAAGCTTGTTCATCTGCATCTATGAGCTCTATAAAATCTTTGAGATATCGATAATTTGGAAATTGAGTGATTGTGGCGGAAAACCACTGATCTAAAGATAGTATATATTGTAAAGACATCTACAAAACACAATTAAATAGAGTTTATCAAATTGGATTTCAAAGATGTTATCTGTGTGGAGCTCTGCGGTCGGACGGAGACATGATCGCCATTTCGCACAAAGACACGAAGATATGTGCAAAACACGATGCGTGCCTTCGTTGCGCACAGAGACACGATCCGTGTCTCACGTAGACAGTTCCCGTGTCTCCGTGTGCAACGGAGGCACACCGTGTCTCCATTGTGCACGGAGACACGGTGCCTGTCTCCGTGTTGCCGTTATTTTAAAAACCAAAAAATACTTACCATTTCGGTGGCGACGACTCGGTCACTATAATTGTGATTTAAATAAATGATTTGGGGATGGATGAATGTAGTTGTTGATGATTGTGGATGAGAATTGGTTGAAAATTGAAAGTGTGAATGTTTGGGTGGGTAGTTGAGTAGGTAGGTAAAAGTGTTAATGCAAGAAGTTATGCATCCATTTAATTGAAAATTTGTTAAAAATCAATATTTAAAATTGGTTTTAGTAATTGAATGAAAAGGCAAAGAGTTGTATTAGTATTGACGTGCTGAAAATTCAAATGGAGATTGCTAAATCATTACTTAGAGTATATACCGAGACAAAAATTCAAATGAACATGACCATCACCTATGAACTAAACCATTACCTATACTGATTACACAAGAGAGTTGCATTAGTATTGATGCAAAAATTTACATAAAAAAAAAGGATTACTTAAATATACATTGAATATTGAATACAGAAGACAAGATGTCTAACAATCAAACTGCTTCAATAACTAACTAATTTATTGGGACAAATCACTATTCTAAACTTCATAGAATTCAAATTCTCTAGTACAGGATTCTATTGATGCAATGACCAATTTTTTTAGAATCAATAGATAAAAAAAGCATGATAGTTGACATATTTAGCAGCCAACAAATGATGTTTTATACATTTCAAAAGTATTACAGACTCCATCACAGATAAGTTACCAGCTACAGCATTATTATGAAGCTTGTTATATATTCTTCATATCATTTACAAACTTCATGGAAGAGTTTTCATGCAAAAGTAGGTTACAAAATAAAGCCAATTTACAAGCCAAAAGGCTATGAAGATTTTGTAAATGATGCTACAAAATAAAACAAAAGCTGGGTAGATTAGATGGAGATATCAAAACGAGTAGATCAATCTTTTAGGTTGTAGTATTGATGTTGTCTTCAAATACACGATGATAATTAGTCTAGTTTTCCTTTCTTTGTAACTTGATTATTTTGTGAGTTGGGGGGTAACAATTTTTGTTACAACATCTATGTTGTGAAGTACTGGTTCAGTTGAAGTTTGGAACATAGTCAGGCATGATATATGCACTTACTAAATTAGAATTCTTCATTAAAGTCTCAGCATTACATTTCAACAATGTCTCAGCAGAGCTACCAATCGCACTTGCAATTAAGATTCCACTGGCATCTTCTAGCTGTACATTAGCATTTGCCCTATGATGATGGAGATTGAGTTCATTATCATTAAGAAGAAAGATTGAAATGAAACAACACATGTTAAGTTTAACAGTTTAACAAGGCATATTTATAAGTGGTACAAATCTAGCTAGCATTACCTAGGGACAACCTTCGAGGAAGGATATTTGCAATAAATACAGGGGAAAGTCTCACCAAAATATGTGTGGCTGACTTTATTACAATTACTACAAGACATGTACCTAGAAGTTTTCTTTTTTGCTATGATGGTTGCTTTTGCTTTGATCCAGAAGTATTTACGCTTGAAAACATTCATTGTTAACATGCATCTATGTAGAGAGAAATAAATAGTATCTACACAATTCAAATAAGTTACCCCTAGTAACCGGCCTTTTATATTTTGTATATTTATGTAAATTTCTTGTGCACTGGAGGAGACAACTTTGTTGGTGTTACCGTAAGATATGATTTCTCCAGTGTAATTTCATTCAGCTCTTCAGTATGTGCTTCCACCCTGATAGTATATGATTTAGGATTACTGAAAGTTAACTATTAACTAAGAATAATCAATAATTAAAGCAGTGGAGTTTGAACATATGGAAGCTGATGACATATAGTCATATTACAGTAAAATATTTTGTATTTACCATGCTTGAAACTCCGCAACTTGGTTAAAAGTAGCATCTATAAAGAAGGTGCTATTTATTTTAGTTGATAGTGTAAGACCTGCAGTAAAGACTAAATATTAATTCTTCTTTGTATAGATTCATATTAATTGTTATGGACAAAAAATAGTTGGATAGAAAGGTGTAGGAGTTATCACCATTAAAAGATGAAACTTTCAACCGGTTTGCTAAGATGACATGTTTTTTGGCAATTTTTCCGCAAGAATAATGCATTCTTTTTCCACATAACTATCCTACATTGTTAAGATGATTATATGGAAGCTTTTATCATTCAGTACGTCCTGCACATATGTTTGGTTGCCATATCGTGTTTGAATAAGTCGTTTTGGCCACATGTCTATAGCAACCGCAAGTATGCCTACATATTATATGTAATAACAGTAGTAAAAGAGTTAATACATAGTAAAACAGAGAAGATATGAATCAACTGAAGAAAAAATTTAAGATATAGTTATGAAAAAATAGAAAGAATTAGCGTACTTATGTCATTGTTGCAGTCTATGTATTTTTTGATTTGATCGAAGGGAGTGAATGTGTATATAGAAAACATGAACTCCATGTTATTCTCATTCACTTCTTGAATTGGAAAGAGTGAATGTGTATGTAGAAAACATGAACTCCATGTTATTCTCATTCACT
>CAIGRF010286293.1:28385-46360 GCA_903798235.1 Fraxinus ornus | reverse complement strand
TCAGTTATATACATTAAAAGTGCTTATGTCCAAAGTTGATTGGACCTAGGGCATAATACTTACAGTGCTAAGATACAATAGGAATAATTCATGATGAGCACAACGAGCATGTTAAGAAAAACTGAATACCAAGATAGGTCAGGTAGCATGAGTTGAAGAAAAATGAGTTTTTGAATTTCGAACCTTGGGCTACTGTTAGACATCAAGGCAACGGTGGTGGAGAATCTCTTGGACTGGTCCATCTAATTTGTATACACCCTTGTGTGGTCATTGCAAAATCTTGTTCTTACTCGTAAAAATGCCGCAACAACATTCAAGTTGGAAGATGGTGTAATGTTGATGCTGAAAAGCGAAAGAATGTGCAGAGAAGTATGGCGTAGGTAGTCATTCAACATTGAAATTCTTCCCAAGGAACAATAAGGTGGTGATGATTACGATGGCAGACAATATATAGATTACATAAAAGTGTGATGCAAAAGATGGAAAGGGTCGTGTCAAACACTAAAATTGAAGATAAAATATACGATTAAATGAAGGAAAATATTCAAGATAAGTTCAAGGAATCTCTACTTGTAAATTGGAAGAGAAAAGGTGGATGAATCGTATCAAAATACACCCTTGAGCTACTTGTTAAAATCGGCCGGTCCAGCCCGTGAACCGATGAGCCGGACGGTGGTCCGATCCGATTTGTATTAATTGGTTCATGTTCAATTGAACCAGTCAAGAACTAGCCAAATCGCTTTATAATCATCAGAACCGGATGAATTCGTAGAAAATCGGATCGATTCAATTCAAATCAAAATTTTTATATCACATATGCGGTAGCGAGATTTGAACCTGTGCCCACTTTGCACGCAAAGGAGGCTTGGCCACAATATATATATATATATTCAAAACAAAATTTTCATATTACATTTATGGCAAGATTTGAATCTACAATCACTTTGTGAATAAAATATTAAAAAGTAGTAGATATTTTACCTCTTTGTTTTAATTTTTTTTCTACTAAAATTCCACATTGCAATGATCCAGTGGTTGAAACGCTGATCCGCCGGTTGAACCATTGACCCAATGCTTTGTCCAGGTCAATAATCGGTTCGAGTCTAATAACTATACCCTTGAGGACAAGGTGTTTTCAAGGGAAAGATTTGTCATTGAATTGAATTTATTTTAAATTATATTTTTATATTTGTATATTTTGAAATTAGTCAAACATTGTAGTGTGATTTGTGAGTAGTGATTTTATTCTAGCTATCAAATCGGATTGGATGATATGGAGTTGATAATGCTCCATAGTTTAGAATTGATAGCGGTATATACATCGTAGACAAGAACGAAAATTGAAACTTAGCCCCATATTTGTTCTACATTCTCCTCCAATTTGTAGAATTTTTTGGATCGTTGTTGTCAACATGCTGGGCTTCACTATCACACATTTTGGTCCAAAATGTCGGTTGAAAACATATGCAACGGTCAAAAATTTTATACATTTGACCCAAAAATATAGAACAAACAGGGTCTTAATATTATTATTTATCTTGAATATTTAGATTCCTTAAAAATATATCTTTGAAGTTAAGACTTCCTCAAATGAGCATATATAATTATTTTATTTTCTTACTAGAGACAGGATGGCACCGGGATATGGGGTGCAATTGGAGTGGTCTGTGTGTGGCCGGTGTGGTAGAACTGGTTGGAAGGGGTGATGGTGTTAAATCATTTTTGGGACTTTTTCCCCTCAAGAAAGGGAACATATGAGAATAATGTGATAGTTTAGGGATTGAAATGCAAAATACGATAAATTAAGTCAATTTTCCCAAAATTTATTGCACAGTACGAAACAAGCTGAGAAGGAAAAAAAAACGACGAAAATGGAAGGTGGGGACGATAATCAAAAGCAGAAGAATTCATCGTTTGTTATACAAATTCCATCTTACGAACAAGTGATTGAGAGCTCTCAATCGAAAACGATGCCGTCGTCTCTCTTTAACCCTTCCACGTCTTTTTCTCAGGCTTTCAATTTTNATATCACATATGCGGTAGCGAGATTTGAACCTGTGCCCACTTTGCACGCAAAGGAGGCTTGGCCACAATATATATATATATATTCAAAACAAAATTTTCATATTACATTTATGGCAAGATTTGAATCTACAATCACTTTGTGAATAAAATATTAAAAAGTAGTAGATATTTTACCTCTTTGTTTTAATTTTTTTTCTACTAAAATTCCACATTGCAATGATCCAGTGGTTGAAACGCTGATCCGCCGGTTGAACCATTGACCCAATGCTTTGTCCAGGTCAATAATCGGTTCGAGTCTAATAACTATACCCTTGAGGACAAGGTGTTTTCAAGGGAAAGATTTGTCATTGAATTGAATTTATTTTAAATTATATTTTTATATTTGTATATTTTGAAATTAGTCAAACATTGTAGTGTGATTTGTGAGTAGTGATTTTATTCTAGCTATCAAATCGGATTGGATGATATGGAGTTGATAATGCTCCATAGTTTAGAATTGATAGCGGTATATACATCGTAGACAAGAACGAAAATTGAAACTTAGCCCCATATTTGTTCTACATTCTCCTCCAATTTGTAGAATTTTTTGGATCGTTGTTGTCAACATGCTGGGCTTCACTATCACACATTTTGGTCCAAAATGTCGGTTGAAAACATATGCAACGGTCAAAAATTTTATACATTTGACCCAAAAATATAGAACAAACAGGGTCTTAATATTATTATTTATCTTGAATATTTAGATTCCTTAAAAATATATCTTTGAAGTTAAGACTTCCTCAAATGAGCATATATAATTATTTTATTTTCTTACTAGAGACAGGATGGCACCGGGATATGGGGTGCAATTGGAGTGGTCTGTGTGTGGCCGGTGTGGTAGAACTGGTTGGAAGGGGTGATGGTGTTAAATCATTTTTGGGACTTTTTCCCCTCAAGAAAGGGAACATATGAGAATAATGTGATAGTTTAGGGATTGAAATGCAAAATACGATAAATTAAGTCAATTTTCCCAAAATTTATTGCACAGTACGAAACAAGCTGAGAAGGAAAAAAAAACGACGAAAATGGAAGGTGGGGACGATAATCAAAAGCAGAAGAATTCATCGTTTGTTATACAAATTCCATCTTACGAACAAGTGATTGAGAGCTCTCAATCGAAAACGATGCCGTCGTCTCTCTTTAACCCTTCCACGTCTTTTTCTCAGGCTTTCAATTTTATTAAAAATTCCGATTTCTATACACCTCCTCCTCCTCCTGTGCCGCCGGTGGACTCTTCACCTTCCAATACTCCCCCTCCAAGGTGGTGTCTATCTCTTTTTCTTATATTTGCATTTAGTTATGGAATTAGAGATATATAATTGGTATTATATGTTATGGTACAGGCAAATTGGTCAATCGGAAGTTCCGACTTCCTCAGCTTCGGCATCTGGTGTGAACCGGAATGCCATTCTTGTAAGCCATAGACAGGTGAGTTGGTTTTATTCAATGTCAATGCTTGTGTACAGTTTGGGGTTTGAATAATAAGATGTTTAAACCTAGCTCAATTGGTCAGCCGGGTTTGCTCTAGTCACCAGTTTGAGTCAGGCTATTGAGGTAAGTAGTCGATTGTAAACTTCAGAGTCCGGAATTAGTCGAGGTGCGCGCAGGACATCGGTTATCAAAAAAAATAAAAAAAATAAATAATAATGATAATAATAATAATAATAATAATAAGAAGATGTTTAATTTCATTTGAATTTTGATGCCCTAGCCTGTAAAGAATTGGAATTATTAGAATGACACTCAATTGATTGAATCACTGAAACACTCTGAGCACCCTTTCAATGAATTGCCCCTGATGCTATCAGTGAGCTGTGATATTTGATACATTTAAGTGAAAAGTTAGGATAGCAAGTTGAGATTTCATAGGAATCGGCATCTTTCTAGTTAAGTGAAAAGAAAAGAAAAAATAGCAAGTTTCTTCCCATCGTCCCATTCCTGCTTGACCTCACACTTGAAGAAATCAAAGTTGAAAGCATGTGGTCTTTTTGCCTTTTATCTCAAGGCGAAAGGATATAGAAATAGTTCCACTTCTAAATTGAATTTGGCACAAATACTAAGCATCCACCAAGAGAAACAATAAGAAAAAAAATGAATAAGCTGCTAAACTGGCAGTCTAGCATGAAAACTTTAAATTCTTGATGTAAGATGGCTCAGTTTGATTAGGATATGTTTTTAACTTTAATATGTATATTTAACTAGCCTGACAAAATGTAACTGATAAAGTGAGCAGAAGATTTATAGACTTCAACTGCATCTGGTTAATACAACCTGGAATCAAATAAACTTGTGTGAGTGGAACACTTTTTTCCAGTAAGAGTGACTCTCATTACAATTGAACTGGTCAGATAAGGACTTTGATGCTCAATCAGGGAACAGTTTTAAGTATCTGACTTGTCATTCAAAAATCTGCTACTTGTTCGTGGAAATTAGTTGATGCTAGCATCCTGTTGTGAGTTATAGCATTCATTTTGGCCTTTGATATTCTTCCGAACTGGATCTCCAAAATTGTCAACTTGGTCTCTTTAATTGCCATTTTACCCTTTCTTCTTATTCCTTTTCTGCAATTAGTATCTGCCTTAACACAAACAACCTTCATGAATTCCAATCTTCTATACCACTTTCCTGATAAACCTATCCACCCAATTTAAACCTTCAAAATAGGATCTACCAACTCAAAGACCAGGTAAGTGGTAACTTCAATACCCTTTGCCATTTTCTTCTGCCACTGCCACCATCATCTTCCTCTCCATTTGACAAAAAATGTCGAATATTGTGTTTGAAAACCAACTTCCTAGTGCTATTAGTACAACTTGTCTGAATAATTGTCAAAGGAAACTTCAGTTCTTATTGCTAGCAACCATTTTTCTTCCTAGAAATCCATATTGTCTGAAGTTTAGGATTGTAGGGTTATCTAATCTGTTGAGGACTTCGAAGGTTTCTTAATGGTGGTAGTGTTGTTGATATACAATGTTGTGGTATTGGTGGATCTTTGCTTTTTGACCTAAAATTTTTTAGATGTTGTGACGTTTGCTAAGGAGCTGATTTGATTGATGTTACCAATTTTAAGTTCTTCTTAGCACCAATGTTGCCTTGGTTGCAAAACAATGTAAGACGTTTTGGTGGTTGCTTTCTTCATCCTCACAGCAGCAACGTCTACAAAAACGGGTCTGTGCATGATTGGAGAAAGAAAAGAAGAATTTGTTCCAAAAGTTTTGAAAGAGAAATAAAACAAAATAAAAGAATTACCGAACAATCCGGGGGTAACTTAGAGAAGAATAAGCAGAATAACAAAGCCTAAGAGTTCATTTAAGCAAAATCGTCGGTTAGTTTAGACTCCAACCTGAAGTTAGGTAAAACTCCAAAGAAAAGCACAAGTCTATAAAGAGTACTGCACCATCCAAATAGACCTAGATGACTATTCATATGTAAGACGAATGTGAAAGGTACATTCAGGTTCAAATTTATTCGATACATTTGAAGGTATAAAGAGTATATATTTATTCAAATATCTTTTCGACCATCCAAAATGCTGGTGCAGAATTCTGTGAAAGGAGGAGTTTTTGAAGCAAAACAATTGTGTTTCGGAAAATATCCTTTACGTGATTTTTAAAACATCATTTCACACAAGGAAAAAAAAAACCTCCTTATAGATGTTCTAGATAGAGACTTGGGTTCTCCAGCAGTTTGTCTAAATATCGTGGAGGTCTATTCAATCAAGCTGGATTTATCATCCAATAGTGTGAGCTTGTCTAAACGACTTTAATATATTATTTTATCTTTCTTTTAATGCAGAAGGGAAACCCTTTGCTAAAGCATATAAGGAATGTGAGATGGGCTTTTGCTGATGTTATTTGTGACTATTTGTTGGGCCAAAGCACATGTGCTCTTTATTTGAGGTTTGAACTTTTACTTATTTCGTTTTATTTGGTGGCACAATCAAATAAATATATTAATATATATTTCTATAATAAAATGCAAAGTGCTTAAGGAGGTTCGTGAATTGGGCAGACAATATATCTTGCAAACATTTAGCCTCCGTTCAAAATTTATAAAATATTTATAAATGGTCAAAATCCATTTTCAAACACACATTACAATGGACTCACAAATGGTATTCACTTATGAATGATTCATTTTTATCTGTTTATAAATTAAACCATTTGTAAATTCTTCCAGATTGGAGGCTAAATTGTGTCGAGAATTTTACAAGTTTTTTGTAGCCTTTCTCAAACATTCTAAAGACCTTCCAAAAAGTCTCTGTTTCTTTTGCCATAAGAATTATCATTGAACTGAAGATCAAACCATGCTTATAGTCATACTACTTATTTTTTCAGTGTTTTTAAAGATCGGGATATTAACATATGAAACCTTCTTCTTGCTAAACTTTGCAACGTAAAACATAATCAAACGAGAACGATATTGAGAAAGAAAGAGGAAGAGAGAAGAAGACGGAGAGAATAGAGAATTTAGATGGAGAAAATATAAACTTATTAAATATCAAAGTCTAATTATTACAATGCTTAAGTCCCATGTATATAGGGTTTAAACTGGTCTAATTTAGGCAAGAAACAACTAATAAAATACTAGAGAATATATTAAGTAAGAAATAACTAATAAAATACTAAAGAATCTATTAAATAAAACCCTAATTGCATTTCCTAAAATAGGTATCTAATTTGGAAAGTTACATATAATATAACTTATAGGATCTCATCATTTGTCCTAGGATGATAGAACTCGACTCTGACGAGATAGATTGCAACTTTATCCTTTAAAGAGATTGATTTTTTTCTTGATCAAGTATCAATACCAAACTCCTAATAGCAACATTTGATACGATACGTACCAAGTTGGCAATCTCTCTTGTCAATCAAATACCGATACCAAACTTTGAAAAGTAGTTGGTGCAATTTATCTACAAAAAATATCAATTAACTTCACATAATGAGGAGCACAAGGGACTAGCAGATTAGATTAGCCTTCGGATATACTGCAACAATGGTGAATTGAATGTGCATCGATAAGGAAACAATTATGCTGTATTGAAAATATAATTTTCGTTTAAGTGTGATGACTAGTTAAATAGATTATTTTCATGTGATGATCAAAAAACCTTTTCTTAACTTGTTGAGAAACCATGGAAACGAAACAAGTAAAAAAGCATAAAAACCACCTTTAAAATGTTCGAGCCTATATTGCGCATCAAAAGCAAGCTCATAAATTTCATGATGTATTTTAATTTCCCTTTTAAACTTTACTTGAAAATTAGGAAAATTGACAACTTTGGATGGAGCTAAAACAATATAACGGTAATTAGTAGACAGCAATCGAATATCAATAGGAATAGTGTGAATAGTATGCAAGTGAACAATTGTGTTGGAGAGAAGCGTGTCAACCAGGAATGTCATCTAATTGTAGTGTCATAACAAAGATAATGTTAAAGCCATGCAAAGGAGGAGACAATAACAATTTAAACATGAAGATGAGGAAATGTGGAATGTGTGGCTTAGGTGACAGCCAATAGGTATGCTACTATGTCATTGTTAACTGTATCGATTACAAAGGTGTGATCAAGAAATGGGACAATAAAAATATAAAATGCTCAAAACCCTCATGCTCGGCAACCAGTTTATCTCCATTGTGATGTTGCTATTCTAGTTTCATTAGCTCTTGTGCAAAGGAAATAGACAACTACACTAATCATCAAAACAAATTGTTAAAGATTGTATGGATTATGTCATGTAAGGTTTGATAATGAAGCTGCACAAAAAGTCTCACTACCAAATTCAATGCAAAAGGAAAAACTCATTATTGTTCTTTTTTACACTATCCAAACAGAGGGTAAGCAATTCTAGGTAGAGATTGTTGTTTTCTTCCAGTATAAGAGTTATAATTATAATTATGACCATGAATGTGAAGATATTCCCTGCTTGAGTTTCTCTTAGGGTCAAAAGAAAATGTCGGAACATGTGAGTTATCATTTATTCACAATCTAGATGACATAGTTATCATTTACATTACCCATAGTTTTAAGTATTCTAGCTCCCTTAGCATTCAATTTGTTAGATTTATTAGAGAGATGCAAATGATGATATAATTAATTCAATGATATCCTTCATTTTTCTCATAACTAAATATTTTTTCAATTTTTCGCCCTTTTTTTTTTTTTACTTTGTTTTAGGATTCTGCCAGCGAGGGTTAAAAGGAGAGAAATAAATCTTTTTGGTAATAAAACTGCAACAAAAAGTAAGTAGTGGAATAGTTTCGTATGAAGAATAAAAAGATGTTTTTTTATTTTTTTATTATGAACAACAAGCAATATGAAAACAAAGTAGGAAACAAAATTCTTTTATTGGCTGAGCTTTTTCTATGCCTTGCTGCCGTCCTTGAGTTTTGTGTACGGTTTAGGATTGATTTTTTGTTATGGAATGATTGGATTTAAGGTGGTGTAGGTGAGGGTAGTTATGGATATGGAGGATGGTAGAGGCATTGGCTGGGTATGATGTGAATGAATGATGGCTTGGAAATTTGGAGGACGCGGTACTAAATTTTGAAATTGAAGACCTATCAAAACTTTACGAATTTGTTTGGCTAAAGGAATACGACTTTCTCTAATATCGAACAAGAACGAGATTGAGAAAGAAAGAGGAAGAGAGAAAAGAAAAGGAAGAAGAGGGAGATAATAGAGAGAATTTATGAGGAGAAGATACGAGTTTATTCAATATGAAAATCTACTTATTACAATCATAAGCCTCCTTTATATAAGGTCTAAACTAGTTTAATTTAGATAAGAAACAATTAATAAAATACTAGAGAATCTATTAAATTTAGGTAAGAAACAACTAATATAATACTAGAGAATCTATTAAATAAAATTCTAATTATGTTTCTCAAAATAAGTATCCATTTTGGAAAGTTTTCCATATAATATGTCTTCTAGGATTCCCATCACTTTGCTTCCCTAAGTGACATTTGATATGAAGTTGTTAGACTTCTCAGATATTCGACCTACCTTGCTCTTTTAAATCACCATACTTCCGTAGCCCATCTCCAATCATCAATGGCTTGTGTTGAAAATAGATAAAGGTAGTAGGACTTCATTGGTGGTGCAAGTAGGAATCTATATTTTGGCAGAGTTATACATCATATGATTTTTTGTCCAAGCATTGCTCTTGCATGACTCATGGATTTTTTTAGCATGGACGTATCTAATATTAGAATTAAATTGTGCTCTATTACAGTCTTCGGTATCATCTACTCCATCCAGACTACCTGTATTTTCGGATAAGGGAACTGCAGAAGAACTTCAAGCTTCGTGTTGTTTTGTGTCATGTTGATGTGGTAAGTCCTTGAGAAATTGTGTTTTCTGCTTGGTTCTTTAATGCAATCACCAAGTTATCATTGTTATTATGTACCAGGAAGATGTTGTTAAGCCGTTGCTTGAAGTCACAAAAACAGCTCTACTTCATGACTGCACTCTATTATGTGGTTGGAGGTATCTTTCTTGCATGACTAACTTTATTAGAAGATTGTAGGCCCTATGATATTTAATTTAGATGGTCATAACAATCCACTTTGCCTGTACGTATGTTAAGCATGTGCATTTTTTATGTTCATATGTATGTATATATGCATGCACACATTCTTGCACATACATACATACTTTGGCAGAATATGAAGCCATGACAATGCTATGAGAGTTTTCCCGGATTGTTGCAGTAGCGTTTGAAATACCAGGAAAATACGTGGAAAAGGTGAAGGAAGAAATATTGGAAAGCTTTCCTGCATGGATGTGATTTGCGTTTTTTTCTCTCCGAACATCCAAACACTAAATAAATCTGCAGAAACTGTTGCTTTTATCAGATTAAATTGTTGATAAGATTTTCATCTAGGTTTTTTGTCAAAAATGTGTTCTTGAACTTTTTTATATGGATGCTTTTGAAGCTGTGTGAACTCTGAAGGCACTAAGCAGCTTGGTTTCCTCACTAAAACTAACTTCATTTCTGGTTGTCAATTTTATTTAGCTTGGAAGAATGTGGTCGATACTTGGAGACAATTAAGGTTTATGAGAATAAGTCTGCTGATCTTATTCAAGGGCAAATGGATTCAGATTATCAGTCACGGGTATCTATCTATGAGATTTTGGGCTCGTAATGAACCATCTTTTATAGGAAACAATTAGTGAAATTTAGTATATAGACAACTGATCTTCCTTTTTCTTCACAGCTAAATCATGCTCTCACAGCTGTACGACATGTTAACAAGACAGATGTTGTTACTCTTGGGTCTACATTTGGAGTGAGCCTATGATTTCAAATGTACTATTTATTTTGTTAGTGGTATCTTTGTTTTGTTACTCTAAAACCAAGTTATGCTCACTGCAGTCCCTTTCTCATATTATGGATGCATCAATGGAAGATCTAGCTCGTTGCCCAGGCATAGGAGAACGCAAGGTATTTCTTTGTTTTCATCTATTCTTTCCAAGTTTTTGAATTTGTTGGTTGTGGGAGGCGTTTTCTGTCGATGGGAGCCTGGTATCTCCAGATTATCTGTTTCTTTTGCATTTTAGTTTTGGGCTTGGATTTACGATCTATTTAATTTTTATTTTTCATGATGTATCTTTAACATGACTGCCTACTTCTGTCTCAAAATAATAAAAGATATTAAACAAAATTATTACTCCAATTTCAAGCTTGCCACAATATTGATTCATAGGAAATTAGACCTATGGTCCCAAACCTACTCGTAAATGTGCACTTAGGTCCCCATTCAGTTTGATTTGGTAAATGTGTCCCATCCTTTACTTTTAATAGCAAATGGGTTCCAAGAGGATCCCTTCGGTTTGAAAGGGGACCTTGCTACAAGAATTGAAAGTAGGCCCTTTTGCCGGGAAAAGAAAATTGAATGACGGCCAAGTGCACATATCGACATAGATTGGGGATTATTGGTGTAATTTTCCTTTGAAGTTATTGCAAATAGATAAGATTCAAAAGCATAGCATGACATTTGGTTGTTTTAGAACTTACAAGTACGCCAATTTGATTTAGAACACGAATTTTGTATGGTGTATGTGATAGATATGCAGGCTAACCACTAGATACAAATTATGTTACATTTTGGTCTTGTTGACCCAGTGATTCATTCTAAACCATTAAAATCAAGGAGATCTAGGACTTTGCATAAACGCATTGAAGCCTGTCAGGAAATGAGTTCTCCATCCAAAAGTGACCCGTCCTGGGAGTTCTATTACTCAAATTATAGCAAATCTGTCGTATTCTGCTTATTAATGGGTCTGCTATCTATTTGGAAGAGTCATGTACTGCAAAATATGCCATTTACAACCTTTCTTAGCTTACAGCCTACTTTAAAACTGATTCTTTTTGCTTATGCATGTGTAATAAGATAGTTTAGATTGCTTGTTGCATGAGCATGTCTATAAGTCCATTCTGGGTGGTATTACATATTAAAAGAAATGGAACTTTAAATGTTTTCTCATCAGTTGTTGAATGTAAACTGTGATGTAATGATGAATCAGGTAAAACGCTTGTATGATACTTTCCATGAGCCTTTTAAGCGAGTTATTCCCAACTACCCTTCAGTTACTGGAACTCCGATCCATGACAAGGCTGGACCTAGCTCTGTGAATGAAAGCAATGACAATGATGAGGAGTTTCAGGATGCAAGTAAACGGAGGAAGAAAGAACCAGAATTAAGTGTCAAATCAGCATTACATGCAGCTTTTGCTAAGTATTCGGGTAGAATTGGTAAAAAGAGCAACAAGCTACGACAGGACAAGGTAGAGAAGGAAAACGTTGATGCTGAGCATGCAAATAACAGTAAGGAGTGTGCCAGTTCGACCGAGATCTTATAAAGATGACTCTTACTGTGATCCTCATATGCAAGTGGCATAGCTATTCTGTGATTTAGTAATTCACAATTTGCTGGAATCTCTGTTCTTGTCTGCCCGATTGTTTCGTTCCTCAAAACTGTATATATATCCCTTCTTCCCAAAGAAAATAGATGGAGGCTTCGCAAAAAGGACCAACAAAATATACACACACGAGGAATTTACTCGAGGGAGTTAGAATTTTCAGTTTCTTGCTTGTGTAAGTTGTCAGTTGAGATCAGCTCTTGAAAGCAGATTTTTATTAGATTTTGATAAAAATTGATGAAATGTATGGTTAAAAAGTTGTAGGTCTCATAAAATCTGTGGTTAAAATCAATTGTGAATTTTGATTTAGATTAATCAAACAGGATATTTGTGCAATGAGTGAATTTATGAACTTTTAATGCGTAAATTTAAGAAATTTTAAGAAGATACATAAGATTAATTCTGGTATAAAATGGACCTATGGGCTATGCGTGAATTTTATGAAATTTTAAATTTGCGCAGCCGCCTTGAAACTTGCACACGTTACAAATCATTGGATGGCCAGTAATTCAGTTCTTACGCACCACCATATCAATATATTGATATGGGATATGCTGAAATCTGAAAAAGCTTGGATTATTTGCTAATGAGTTGTAACCGGAATTGTCTCCACATATACCTTACGGATGTAGTAACTATCTTTCTATATGGTTCACTTGATAATGATAAACACAAAAGTTCTCAAAGGACGTTAAGTGCCAAAAACAAATGATGTATGTCCGATAATTACATTTTCAATTAAATTATAGAAATCATTATATGGATGAAAATGATTTGCACGTATGTACTATAATCATTTTAGCGAATATTTTTTAGAGATAAAAATGACGATGTCTATCCATGTATTTTCATAAAGAAAAAAACATTGAATTTGTAATTGTGATAGTTTATGTTGATGATTCAAATCTAATTGGAACTCCATAAGAGTTCAACAAAATTATAGATTATTTGAAAAATAATTTGAAATGAAATGTTTGAAAAAAAAAAATGGCAAATTTTGTCTTGAGTCACAAATTAAACATTTTCAATAAAGATTATTTGTTCATTAATCTTCATATACTGAAAGTCTTAAGATGTTTTTATATGGATAAAGCACATCCATTGGGATCACCTATAGTTGTTTAATCACTTGTTATAAAAAAAAAAAAAATATTCATTTTGTCTACTTGGAGCTAATGTTCCTAATCCTGGAATATCATATTTTAAAATAATTGGAGCATTTACATATCTTGCAAATTGTACTCAATTTGACGTAGTGTTTTTTTTTTCCCTATAAATCTCCTCGTAGAATATAGCTATACACCAACTCAAAGACATCTGAATGGTGTCAAATACATTTTTCGCTACCTAAAGTGTATTATTGATATGAGATTATTTTATTCAAAGAAATTGGAATCCTCTTTAGTGAGATGTGCATATTCAAGTTATATCTCTGATCCACATAAAGTTAAACATGATATGTGTATACATATGGTGGAATGGATATATATAGAGATTTGTGAAGCAAATATTGATGCAACGTTGCATTTTCAAATCATTATGAAATTAATGTAATTCATGAGGCAAGTCAATAATGTGTTTGGTTGAGCAACATGACCCATCATAATCAAACATCATGCGAATTAATTTCAACAAAAGATAGTTCGACAATATTTATGAAGATAATGCAATTTGTATTGCACAACTCAAAAGAGACTATACAAAGGAGACAAAACAAAGGTTGTTTCTCCAAAAGTTTTCCATACATATGATTTTCAAAAAACTGTTGATATTTATATTCAACAAATTTGATCATAGTATAGATGATCAACATCGGGGAGTAGCTTTACATTTTTTCCCCTTTGCTTAGGTTTTTTGCCATTGTGGTTTTCTAGCAATGTTTTAATGAGGCAACATTTATTCTTAATACTCCAAAAAATAGATGTATTTTGTTTCCCGCTTTGTTATTTTTGCCCCCACTGAATTTTATCAAAGTTTTAACGATGCAGATATTTTAAAATATGTCATTCAAGCGATAGTACTGTAAATTATATATTTATTAGTGAATAATCATTATATCCCTACAACCCTAGTTATTATAACTATTGTATTACTTACAATTCTAATTCTTTCCTATAAATATGGAGGTTTGATTATCAATAAAACACATACAAATGTATTAACTTTTCTATTTTCTTCTCTTTTGCTCTCTATTTTGTAACAAAGCATGCCTAATTGGTTATATTTGAAGATAGAGCCAAAATTATCATGTTTTGATTGAAAGATATTTTAGAATTTATTTTATAAACCTACAAAAATTACTTTGACTATTAATGACCATCCAAAATTACGTTATAATAAGAGGAAATTACACATAACCCTACTTTTAAAGTTTTCAATTCAGAAATCAAATTTGAAGTTTATTTATACAAAAATTAGGTATTTCATTTTAAATATTAAATATTAATTAATTGTTATCTAAATTATAATTACCCAAACCCTAAAAATAAAAAATCACCTCTCGCCTCTCCTGCTTTCTCTCTCTATTGCCTCTTTCTCTCTCTTCTTCCCGTCGTCGCCGCCGACGCCGACGTCTAAGAGCGACAAGTGGCTGAGCAAAGGGGTGGTGTTGATGAAAATCCTACGGAGGAGGCTGAAATTGGTGTGGATCCGGCTCCGGCTGCGATTGCTGAGGTGGTAATGGTGGGCCACTCGACAGGCACAGGTACTGGTAGTGGTGGAGGTTTGTGATCTGTTCGAGGTGTGCGGCGATTTTGAATGCGGTTGTGGGGGTTGGGTGCGGTGGTTCCGATCTGAAGGTTTTTTTTTTCGATTTGGATGCGGTTCCGGTGGTCTGTGTGTTTTGGCGTGGTGTGGTGGTTTTGTGTGTTTTGGCAAGGAGGAGGTGGTGAGGTCCTGTTGTTTTGGGGTGGTGCGATGGTTGTGTGTTTGGCGAAGAGGTGGTTCTGGATGGTTGGTGGGGTCCTGTTGTTTTTGGTGGTGGGTGTAGTGGATTAGGGTTAAGGTGGGGCGATGGCGGCGGCGCCGATATTGGTGTAGTGGTGGTGGTGATAATGTTGGTTGCGATGTTTGAGACGGTGGCGTTGTGTTGGGGGTGGTCACAAATGTTTGTTGATTGTGATCAATAAATTGGTTGGTATGTGACCGATAAAAAATAAATTGTGACAAATAAATACCGTGACCTGCAAATTTATTAAGTTGTGACCAATAAAAGTACTCTGTGACCATAAAATAAATTATGACTTATAAATTTTGGGATTTGTGTCCTATGAACAAATTGATACTTTTGAATTTTTAATTTGTGACCGATGAACGAAATGTGACCTATAAAATTTTTTAATCGTGACCTTAAAAGTTTTGAATTGTGATTAAATTGCATATATCTGTGACATTTACATATTTATTAATAAAATATATAATTCATTCATTCATTCATAAATAAATTTTAATGAAAACCTGATTTTTGAAATATAAAATCTCAAACCTTAATTTTGAAATGGTGATACTTAAAAACCTTATTTATGTATTATTCCCTTATAATAATTTGGACTCACCTTCATAAAAAAGTGGCCCTTATTTTTTGTGGGGGCCTCATATGTTATGGGCTCTCGGAAACCGCCCATGCTGCCAAGCCCAAGGTCGGCCTTGATTTTGAGCAAGAAATAGAGCTACGTTGTTTTTTCAATCAAATTGGTTGTTGTAACCATGTATTGAAAGAAGTGTTGATTCGTATATTGATTTAAAAATTTTGTTTTATGAAACGGAGGAAGAATGTTTAGAATATTTTTCAAACTTTTATTTCTGAAAGGAATATGGTTGGATTTATGATTTATGTTTGTAATGTAATGGTTTGACCAACCAATTAGCTTTGTAATCATATTAGTATTCTATGATTCATTATCATAATTTAAAAAGTAAGATAAAAGGCATTGCACTTTCAAAGAATTGCGCGGCTAATCTCTAGAAAAACTTGATTACGGGAACCCAAGGTTTGGCGTCAAGAGCAAAGGTTGTACTTAGTAGTTCCACCTACTGCACTAAGTCCCCTCATAAAGCTAGCTCAACTGAATGTATATAATCTCTCTTGAAATGAGCTCTAAATTCTCACACGTTAAGATTGTTAGTCACAATGCTTTGTGAGAGAAAATAAAAAATTTACAAAATTATAGTTGTAAGTATTATGTCATGCGTACAATCAACTTAGATTGTAAACACTTTTAATATGGTTAATGCATTTATTTATGACAGATATATTATTTAATTAAATTAATATTCTATTAATTTAAATAATAATGTTCGTAAATTCAAATCTTAGTAATTTGTTAATTACAAGAAATTGTGATTATAAAATACAAATTACATATAACTACTGAAACTTAAATAATTCGTTATTGTAAGTAACAGTGAGATACAGATATCGTTATTACGGATAGATCATCACGTGTGACATTTCTTACTTGTGAAATAAGTAGTTGATCTCACAAATTAAAGTGTGGTGACACTTAAATTAACAGTTAATGTTTTGTTAAGAGAACAAAATATTGGAGACCTGTTGGAGAGACTGTACGTGGATAACTATTTAAGTGTCAGTGGTTAATCTTTAACGTTCTATTGTGGAATTGGTCTTTCGACTTAAGTTCATAATAGTGTCTTATATGAGGATAGTCACACTTTGATAATGTTGGATGTTGCTCTGTTAAAAGTCGCAATACAGCATCATTCCAGTATGTCAAGAATCATATGAAGGTTGTGAATTATCAATAAATGATTTGTCACTCTTAAATAGTAAAAGATTATGATTTACATTTCATCAGTTAAGTTGATAACGAAATCTTTGGTCAATGTATACTCATATATAAAATTTTAAAAACGTCGGATCGACATGATTTCAACTTTATTCATTAGTTAATTCATGATTCTATCAAACACCACTGGCGTTGTCTAAAAATTCTAAGTAACGATTGAGTTATGAATTTTTAAAGTCAAGGACAAAAACTAAAAGCAGCAACACTACCCGATACAATTTACTTTAAGGGACATATAAAATTCTACTGACATCGAATTGACATGATTCCAAGTTTATTCAGTAGCTAAACTATGAGGCTATCAAACACCACTGGTTTTGTCTAAAAATTCTAAGTAACGATTGAGTTGTGAATTTTTAAAGTTAAGGGCAGAAGCTGAAAATTTAGAAAAACAGCAACACTAAATCACTAATACTTTTTTTTGTAAGTGAATTTCTATAACACATAACTACTTTTAAACAAAACTTATTTATAAAAATGTTCTTAAAATAGTTGTACACATAACGTTCATAGAAATCTATTTATATAAAACAATAGTAAATGTTTCGTAACCAAATTAAAGCATTATGTCACCAGCTTCTCTATAGCTTGTTGCATCATTCTCTACCATTATCCACGCTCCAAGCCTATCAAATCAACCTGTAGGAAGGAAATTAACCCGTGAGTTTGAAACTCAGTAGATATCATCGGTGTATTTTGTTATCAAATTAGAAATTTTGAACTGTGGATTCATATCGTCGCACGTAGAGGGATTTCCGGCAAAATTTGATTTCTATAGTAATATCATAACACGTAAACCCGGAGAATGATCATTCAAACTATAGTAGTGCCGAATCACCGTACCCGGAGGCACCAATTCATTCAAACTTTTAAAGAAAATCATAATTTGAAAATGAAATAAACACTTGCACATCTACATACCCTCTTTTAAATGCTTTGCTTCTCTCTTGTTTCTTTCTTTTGAAATTTTTTTCTTTTCTTTTCCTGTTTCAAAATGTAAACCTTCATATGTGTAAGCTATATATATATATATACTAATTGCACGTTGCTTAGTTTATACTTAATAGTTTGTTTAAGAATTAATTTGCTATTAATAAATATGTAATTTTTTTGGTTAATTAAATAATTAATGATGTAATGTTTATGTAATTGATAAATAATTAAATAAAGTG
>CAIGRF010286293.1:0-23047 GCA_903798235.1 Fraxinus ornus | reverse complement strand
CGTCAAGGCCAAGACCTACGAGCTATTACACTAGATGGGTGGTTTCTAATGAAGCGATTTTAGGAGGTGATGTTAAAGGAGTGGAATTTGAAAATGATAGCGTTTTGTGAGGGATTTGAGCACGATTCTGATTTGAAGATTCGTTTTGTAGCTTAGCTTCCACATCGTTGAAATATGAAGTAAAGGGGGATTGAGATTGGGTTTTCGTTTTGGGTTCGGATTGCGAAACGGGTCGGGATGTGGCAGTATTGGAGTCGGGTTTGGATGATAAGGAGAAGAACCTTGTGGTACCGACGACCATGCCGACGTTGGGTAATGGTGTCAGTGGTTGATTTTCATGGTGGGGTGAGAAAGGGGATGGGTGGGGTTTTGACAGAGATAACCATCTCCTCCTAGGCTCCTCCTCTTTTTCTTGGCAGTATTGGAACCATCCCTAAGCAGTGCTGCTCCACCGCCGCCGTCTTCGTCGACTGTGCCACCTAAACACCAACATCGGCCTACCACTCCTTCATCTACCAATTCTTCCACGGCGTCATTTTACAATCCCAGCACGGCATCCACTACTTCTACTACGAGTAAAGCTAAAGAAAATGTCATCGTTACTGTACGATTTCGGCCTCTCAGGTAAATGTGTTTCTTCTTTTACTTGAGTTTGTTGACTCCTGGTCGTTGGTATTAAGTGGGTCCCGCGAATCGGGGGACATTTTCGTGAATGATGGTGTTCGGAAGATTGAATTTTTTGGTTTATTTGTTGACTTGTTTTTTTTTTTGGGATTTTTCAGTGCCAGGGAGTTTAGTAAAGGGGATGAAGTAGCTTGGTATGCTGATGGAGACCATAATGTCCGGAATGAATACAATCTCGATATTGCCTATAGCTTTGGTTAGTATTTAGTACATAACAGCAGCTCACAGACCCAAAAAAATAGAGCGTCCATATTATAGAATACTTATACATGTAGATATATGTTTAATGTGGTATGCAGTAGCCAATTCATATGGAATTAAAATATCTACTGTTCAATTTTTATGAATAGAAGTGTCTGCTCCATCTCACCACATAAATAATTTATCAATTGATTTTTGGGAGAAACTATGTTTTAAATGATTAGTGCCTGGCCGTTTTTTCTTGAATGAAAGGAAAGTGTCGACCTTTTGATTGGATTGGAATTAAGTGGTTGTAACTGATCAAGCAGGTGGGAGTAGAATCTTCTGAACAGTTCTTTGTATATCATCTGTGTTCACCTAGGTAACTGAATATGTTGATGGGCAACAGGAGGTTGTAAACCCAAGAATCCAACTGTTTGAGGATTTTAGATTGAATTTTAAGCGTTTCTAAAATCAATATAATAATATATGAATTTCTAAAATGAATATGGTAATATAGAAAATTAAATTTTGTAATGTCGAGACATGGTATACAATTGTGTCTGTATGCATGTTCGCTATTAAGGCCATATTTTGATGAAAATGATGCCCAAGGGACAGAATCATGTGTAGAATAGATGCATAACTATCCCCATCCGAGTTTCCAATGTTCATATTGTACATAAGAGAGTAGAAATATTGGGCATTAGGCAGAATTATGATGGACAAAAATAGTAATTGCATTTCTTACAGTTAACAAATGAATAGTGCAAGATAACTTCAATGAAAATGGCATTGCATCTCAGCAAGTCACTTCCCCCATTGAATTGATGTAACAACTCATGTAAAATGTGATTACGCAAAAAATGATGGAAATTGTAGGTCTAGCTGTAAGGTAATAAGAGAAAAACTAGATAACAATGACAACAGGTTAAGTCTCATTCTCAGTAAACTTGAGCTTCAGTTGACTGCATGAAATTTCTGTACAACTTGCAGATGCTTTTTTGTATTATAAATTGGTTCTACCTTTCCCTCTGATCTACATCCTTGATGATAAATGTCATTTTCTGGATCAGATAGAGTATTTGGTCCTACAACAACTACTCGCCATGTTTATGATATTGCAGCTCAGGATGTTGTGGGTGGTGCCATGGAAGGAATAAATGGTAATAATGAGTAGTCATTTTAAAACTCTATTCATCACATATTTTTGAAATGTGTGGCAATATTCTGCTGCCAGAATAACTTCTGATTTTTCATTTTTCTTGCAGGTACAGTGTTTGCATATGGCGTTACTAGAAGTGAGAAGACTCACACAATGCATGTAATATTTTTCTCCCTCATCATAATTCTTCTTCTCTGACCAGTGCAATCACTGTACACTAATAAAAGACTATGAAGACAGCCATTGGTGATATGACATGTTCATGAATTTTCATATCTATGTTACTCTTATTGTGCTTAGTTACATGTAAATGAGGCCTATGAACAATTATTTATACAAAATCAGTATAAATTTGAATTGTATCACTTCTAAGTCCAATTATGTGGTGGAGTATTTGCTATTATTCTTGATTAATTCTTAGGTAAACATTTATTTGTTTATCTCTTTCATTTGCATGATTCTGGTGTTGATCAGTCTTTTATTGACACCCTCCCTGTATTCAATTACAAAGCAATTATAGGAGTGAAGGATCCATTTGATTGTACTGTTTGTTTGTGTGAATTTAAGTCTGAAGATAAGCTTAGGCTTCTACCCAAGTGCAGTCATGCCTTCCACATGGAGTGTTTAAATACTTGGCTGTTATCTCACTCCACTTGCCCTCTTTGTAGAGCAAGTTTGATTCCCGATTTTTCACGAAAAAGAAATTGTTCTCCAATAGTCCTTGTTCTTGAGTCTAAAAGTGAAAGTTCAAGAGAGATTGTTTTGGATAGGGAGGTGGAATAGACACCAGTAATTCAGTTTCAAGAGAGAATTCTCATTTGAGTGTGTTGACTATCTAATCCTTCTTACCAAACCTCCCACAATTGTTAACTTGATGTTGAAGTCTATTGCAAAATACAACATTAACATGCTACTTTTTGATTTTGCTAGCCTTTTATGCTGATAGTTGGTGGGGACCGACTGTGACTACTGCGATATTTGTTTCTGCCGCAATTACAGATTGGCTTGATGGTTATCTTGCTAGAAAGGTACCAACCTTTGACATTCAAATTGCATAGAAACATCTTTTTGTGGTGCTTCTATTTTCTTTATTTCCATCTTACATTTTGTGTGTGCTCTAGATGAAACTAGGAACTCCATTTGGTTCATTTTTTGATCCAGTGGCTGATAAGGTAATGATATTTTTCTTGTAAACAATATTATGCATGTAACTTGGAAGTATTAGCTGATCCTCTGGCCCATTGGAAAATTAAGAGATTGATGTTGTACGTGTTACTTGAATGAATGCAGCTTATGGTTGCTGCCACCCTCATCTTGCTGTATACCAAATCGTTGGAAGCCGGGATATTTGGACAAGCACCGTGGTTACTGACCGTGCCTACAATTGCCATAATCGGTAGAGAGGTAAGTACCTAAGTATTATTTGCTCATTATAGACCGAATATAAAGCTGTGAATACAGGTAGGAATACCCAATTCGAACTCTCCCATTCCAAATCCCCCATTCAACTTTCCAGAGGACTTGATCTAGCTAGAAATTTCCAGTTTCCAGTGTTGAGAGAGGTATTGGGATTGCGACCAAGTTTTTGTGCCTTAATTTCATTCATTTTTCTCATAATACATTTCTCTTTTTTCTTTTTCCAGCTCGGATGGTTTCTGTTCCAAGTCAGACTTTGTGAGTATTCTTATTTGATGGCAATAGTATTTATCAAGGGGCATTTTACTTGTATCTGTCAGAAAAAGTTCAATCAGTTGAATCATTTGATGTATTGCACATTTTGCAGCACTGATCATTCTACCAGGGGTTGAATGTCACCAAACCTGTTGAATCCGCTATTGAGGAAAGCAATGCACTGGCTTTAGCCAATCAGGTTAGGATTTCTAATGTGCAGCTTTCACTTTGTAACTTCACTTGCTTAATTTGTTATCATGTTTCAAAGGGTAAATCTCTTATTTGAAAAAAAGTGATTTTTTGAATAATGGGGCTCAAACAGGGGCTATATGTAGTCCTCAAATCAAGAATGACCAAAAATGAACATGTTTTTTATGTTTTCTTTTTCTCTGAACAGTGAATTGGATGCCATGGTCTCTTTTGTGATGTAACGAGCTATGAAACGATGTTTGGTTATGCTGGTGATTGGAATTGTAAGGAGCCATTATGGCAGATCATTTGTATGCTCGAACCATGGAATTGCTTTTTGTACACTGGGCACTTTTGTAAGGAGGCATTAACTGGGCAGTTTTTGTGCCTTTTTTTTATATTTGTGTATGTGCTGAGGGGCTAGCTTCTGTTTTAGAAATTGCTTCTTGCATCAGTATTGAATATTGATCAGAATGTGTGCTTCAATTGTAGTTGGCATTGCCTAATTGATCAGAATATGTGCTTCTTGCATCATATTGATGAGAACAAAGAGCAACAGAGGTGCTTCTGTTCTAGCCAACTTCTTGAAATTGTTCCTTGTAGGGGTAGATTCTTTGGGTATCAAAATGTTCTGATGGAAGTTCAAGAGATGGAAAAAATTTAATGACACAATTCTCATCTTCAGTAATTTTACTAGGAGATAAAGGGATATGGGCAAGATTAGAAACATGAAGAACGGATTCTAGGCTAATATTTGGTGAGGGTTTGATTTAACCTTTGCCTCCAACAGATGACCTGAAACCATCAGCAACTCTAATTTTCAAATTGCCAAGACAAGGATTTTCAATAGTTTAGTTGTGTACACACCTTTTTGGTCCAACAGCAGCAATTTGAATTGCATGAGGGATGCAAATTAAAGTTTAGCACCATTGATACAGAAAACTTCTTGAAATTGGTGATATAGATTATGATTTGCTCGTGCTTTAGAGTTTGTATTTAATGAAGAAACTTCTGATATAGAATTTTGTTTTGATTATAAATTATATTCTTGACAATGAGGTCAAAGACTTTAGACCATGCTATAGATTCTATTAATGCTCATTTTTTTTTAAATNGTACCAATTCATTCAAACTTTTAACAAAAAATCATAATTTGAAAACGAAATAAACACTTGCACATCTACCTACCTTCATTTAAAATCTTTTGAATGTATAGAGTTGGACGATGGTTGTTGCTTCCCGACGGTACCGGGACTTTTAAAAATCTGCTTCTCTCTTATTTCTTTCTTTTGATTTTTTTTTTCTTTTCTTTCCAATTAATGCCATACGTGTGTGTGTATAATGCAATGTATATCCTATCAATTCATGCCTTGACTATTCAACAAAAATGTGAAAGTTTCAACCTTATTTTATTCTCATTTTTAAAACTTATGATTCAGTCCTTTTAAAAATAATGTGTATGCAAATCAAATTCTAATAAAATATTTGTTATACTAAAAAAAAAAAAAAAATTCACCGTCGGGTCAAATATTTGGGAACATTCGATTCCGTCCAACATTATTTGAAAATTAAACTTTTATAGAAAACATGCATGATTGCTTTTGAACTTCCATGACATCAAAATTATTTAAGACATATCGAACTAATATTGAACTTTTATTTCTTATGTGGGCCAAGCATAAGGCTCGTCTATGGGCTAGGCTTGTGGTGTTAGATCATCACATGAACAAAAATATGAGTCTAAAAATATGAGTCTAATTTCATATTATTTTTCGGGCTTCTAGACCAACGTACAAAATCTCCTCACTGATGGCAACTCAGCCTTGCTTGGGAAAGCAAGCTTGCTCACTTGGTCGACGCACAAACAGTCTACGATGTCACTGAATCTAAACAGGTTCCTAAACTTTATAAGCTCATTAGTCACCTTAGAGGACACTTTGATCGCCCTCTATGTAATGCTATCATTGGGTTATAATTATGGGATCATTGGCTTAACACAAATTAGCCTTTTGTCTACGCCTCAGATGAACCCTCGGCTCTTACGTACTTAGAAGTAAAGGTCATATGAATAGTTCAGTTTTTTCTAGAGAATGTGAAAAAGCACATGAGAAGAAGGAAACGAAGTTCTAATCAAATGAACTTTACCTAAAATAATTGATAAACCATTGAATGAAAGTAAACTAAAGACTTACTGGAGAAATGTTCGAACTTGCCAAAAAAACGTGAAGTATCTCTTGCCAAAAAGATTGAAAATGCATAAAGTCCCTTTTCATAGGCAAAAGGGCGGATGGTAGCCGTGGATCAAAGACATTTAGTCTAGAACATCCACATGTACCCTCATCAAAATCGTTGAAGACTACAAAGCGTCTCTTCAAATTTGAATGGAAGGTTAGGATTGAGGCATTCATAACACAGGCACAAGCAGAAGCGTCACCTCGAACGGTTGAAACTGCATCCATCATTGTGCATTTAAGGCACACTACATACGTGTATTGAAAACACACAGTGACCTCACTACCATTTCTTGGAAATATAAGACATTTTAGATCATTGGCACATGTCACATCAATATCTTATCATTTCAACATCTCGCCTCTACTTATTATGTTTTACACTTATCAATTCCTTAACAAAGGCTCATCCTCACGCAAGGGTCTCGAGTCAATTCAAATCCAGCTTTATCACAGGTTGCATCTTCAACAATAGGCTCGCCCTCATACAAGGGCCTTGCTTGAGTTTAAGTTCAGCCTTATCAAAGGCTACATCTTCAACGACATGCTTTCCCTAACGCAAGGGCCTTGCCTTAGTTCAAATTCAACCTTATCACAAGATGAATCTTCAACAAGAGGCTCTACGTCATGCAAGGGCCTCACCTAAGTTCATATTCAACCTTATCACAGGTTGTATCTTCAGCAATAGGCTTGCCCTCACAAAATGGCCTCGTCTTACTTGAAATGCTCACCTTTAAGCAAAGGTCTCGCCATAGTTCAAATTCAACCTTATCACAGTTTGCATCTTCAACAATAGGTTCGCCCTCACGCAAGTGACTCATCTTAGGATAAACTCAGCCTTATCACAGGCTGCCTCTTTACCAACAAGCTCATCTTCATGTAAGGGTCTCACCTAAAATCAAATTCGCACAACTACCACAAAAAATATACTCATATTATACACTATAACTACATGCATTATATGAATAACCATGCTTTGACTTCTATGTTATACCTTCACAATTGATTGAAATGAAAAAGGTACGAGTTCAACTAACACACAATAGTCCATGCCAAAATACCTCTTATTCAGAAACAGAACATACATCATGACATATTTCAACCCAAAAGTCCACACATTATATAAATATTCATACATGAACTTGGAGAACTATTGTTACACCTCTTCCGATGAAGCTTCAAGCATAGCCACAAGGCGACCATGTAGTAAGTGAACTTAGGCTCATGCTCTATGTCATCCTGCCCATATGTCTAGGGAAAAGGTAAAGCAGTTTAAGGTGCCGTAGAGTTTAAGGTGTCGTAGAGCATCTTCAGTACAAGATCTTACGTGATTGATTGATATGACCACTCACTCAGCAGCCACCGTATTAGGTCAATATGTCAAGTCTAGTCCCTACAACATAGGCTATATGGTTATAAATGGTCGAACATTAAATTCATCTTAGCCTAGGATTGACAGAATGACACCTATGACAAGGCACCTTGGCTGTTAGGATGAGGTCAAGTGTCTCTTTATTGAACGATTATTATTTAATCTCATCAACTATAAAAGTTCACACATTGTGTCATTTGAAGGTAATGAAATTTTATACACATAAGCTATAACTTTATTCTCTCATTACGCTCTATACCCTAGCGGATCTGAACTATTTTTACTTAGTGGCTTACATCTTTAGCATGTCTCGCACTCAAATACTCATTCATCTATAGACTGACTTGATCGTCGAAGTGTTCGCGGCGCCTTCCTCACCACCAAAGAAGGCATGTGCTCTAACGGGTTGTCCAAGTGTGCAAGAAGAAGTTACGTTGATGTGAGATAAGCTAGGATTTTTTGGCAATGTTATCCTTACAAAAATCAAGGTCAACATTTGCGATTACAAAAATGTTAGACATCGCTTATTTTCTTTGACTTTTTAAGACTTGGCCAATTTGAACATTTAGTTGAAGTTGTGAGTGCAATTTTCAAAGTACAAGCATTGAAGGTAACAGATGAAGTCAATGAGATAAAAGTTACAAATTGATTAAAGCATAAGCTGATGGTTTTTTAACCAATACACGAAAATGGAATCCGAGCACAATACTAAAGTGGTATAAAGTCAAGATTGGTGATTATGACTCCATTTTGAGCATAGCTAAGAAAATAAATTACAAAGTAACTTAGGGGTTGTTCTCTTCGTATTTTAATTTTTAGTTTTGAGTTTTGAATCCATTTTAGGTTTTGTATTTTGAGTGTCCATTTTGAAATTGTTAAAAAATGCGTTCTTTTTGTCATTTTGAAAAATTATTTTCAAAAATAAAAAAATAAAGTTTTGGCTTGGTTTTAACTGAAAACAGTTAAAACAACTTTTTTGACGTTTTTAGTTTTCTTTGTAAATCTTAAACTCGTTTTTGGAAATTCATTTCTGAAAATAGGTAAGTAAACTTGTTTTCAGTGTTTTCGAAAATTGAAAACTGAAATGGTCTGAGAACATGCCCTTAGTTTTTCTTTTTGATTTCAATTCGAGTTCAGTTTAATTTATAGTATTAGGTATTTATTTGTAATCCTAAATTTATAGCTTTTCTGAATTATTTTTTCATGGCATTAAGGCCTCTGAGTTTTACATTGTTGTTATTAACCGTATCAATGTTGGTTTTATTCTACTTTTTATCATGTTATCTTGCATATTTAAAAATCCACAATTTAGAATAGATCCCATCAAGAGCTAAGATAACATGTTTGGAAAGTATTTATAAGCAATTTAAATTATAAATTGTAAGAATACGCAGCATTCTTTAACATGAATTTCGGGTCAAGAAACTTACTTAAAATGATGAATTCCAAAATCTTTTGATGGTTGAATCATCTTGCATTCCAAATCTCCAACAATCTGCATTTTTTGTTCTTCAATGGTCTCAATCCCGATCACAATGGAAGGAGATTATTATCCACAATCTAAATGTCAATTTTTGTGATATTTCATTGTCCAAAATATGGTTCTAAGGACTTTCCAATTTTGGTGTAAATTTCCATACGAATTTTCCCTTCATTTTCATGCCATCTTTTTCCCCCTATTTCTCATGCATAATCATTGGAAGTTATAGGGAGTGAAGGGTGGTTTGAGAGTTGTATGTTTGAACTTCAAGTTCAAATTCTCTCTAACCCTTTTAATAACTTGTGGGTCGGGTCATCCCACATGGGCGACCCACGACTCGTATTTTTCTAACATCTCTCACTCGCACATGATGGATTTGATCCGAACCACAAGGCACAACGAAGTCACGCATTAGATCTTTCTCAAGATCTATCTCACAAAAATTCATACGACAAATAGATCGTGCGACCAGCGAGTAACATTAGAGCTTACAGTAATATAAACCTGTTAGGGATATATAGTAGCTCTACTAGAGGAATATTACATCTCGCTATACCCCAAACTCATTTTCCAACATTAATTCAAGTATTTTCGATCCCTCGAATATCTATGGAACATACTTGAACCCCACACCATATCATTGTATTCACAATTATGTTTTATACCCTAAATGGTTAAACATAATTGTCCAGCCGGTGAATACAAATATAAATGTTGGTCAAAATAGTTTTCCTTTCCTACTTGAATCCTTCAACTTTAAATCAACTGCTTTCCTAGACATGTCCCATCAAATCGAATCAATCATAGTTATTGGCAACATGCTAAAGTAGCAACACTGAAATAATATCTCAAGCAACAGTCAAAAAGTCATAAGGGTATATATGAGGTTATATAAACCTCAAGGTCTCACACAATGAAGAAGCAGGGATCCATTCACTCATTTACCCATTATTGGTCGTAAAAGCACACGCGGTATGAAACACGCGCTACGATGTTTTCTCCCATTTTTAGGACGTATGTCATATCATTTATAAACAAATAACACCGTACAGATCCTAGTTCAGGTATTCTCAGATACCTAATTTGAGTTCTCCGTATATTTATTCATCCAGGCAATCTCAAATCGAGAACTTGATCTGATTACTAAACGGGTTTAATGGATAATAAAATCTATTTCGATTACTTGTTGTAATCTCATCTTGATATCTTATCAAGGTCACAGGATCACGTACACAACATGACCACTTTGTCTTATCTCAGCACATCCTAAAGTATTTGAAGCGATTGTTCGTGTGAGTAAACAAATCTCAACATGTTTGACATACTTTATATGTGCATGCAAAATATTATCTCGTAATCTCAAGAATAGATTACACATGAACTCAAAATTGTTCATCTATGGACACAAAAAAATCAATCAAGGGTTTTCTGATACACTTGGTATCATATTCTACGTAATTTTAGAAATTTGACATTACCGACAATAATCTCTAAACATCTTTAGAATATGATGATTACAGACCATCATTTATGTAGATATATTGCAAAGACACTTTCTTTACTAATGTCTCTCACAAAAACACTATCTAGTGTTTGGTTCCATCATGATATTTGAGATCCTCAACATATGAGATAATTACACAACTATCATGGATCTCATATTCACAACTAATATCATTAGATGCCCAATACATATATACCAAACAATTTCTTTAGCTGTCAAGTTATATACTACAAAATATGCTTCTTGTTACTCTGTGTAGTAAGATTGCACAAGTCTAATAACTATTTGTGCTCGACTAACTCTCATCCTTAGTCGATAGTTGGATGTATATTTCAATCACAAGTTATCCATTCTACAACAAATAGAATAACTGACGGCAACACTCTTCAAGTATCACAATATCCTTTCTAAGGACAACATTGATACCTTCTGACTAGATCCATGGCATGACAAATATTAGGGCAAGTATTCATTATAACATACTTGTAACTCCTAATCGTACTAGATATGGTTCTCTGGATATTTCTTTGTGCACTTATGGAATCCTTGGACATACACGAAAACTCATTTGGTCACCTTTCGACATAGGAGTATCAATAGGGTAGCAATTCCACAATTAAAAAATATTATAGTATCTTTATGATATGCTACTCTTGTAACAGAGAAAGAAGACTGGAATAATATTTTTAACAAAATATACAATTTGCTAAACCCATATCCTTCATCTCAAAAATTGAGGACAACCATTTCAAAATGGTCTCAATATACTCCTTCTCATGCTTAGCTAATATAGTGTCATTAACATCAAAATTAGAATTACAACTACCATCAGACTTTTATATAAATACAGTAAACTTCATCCACATGATGAAATTTTGTACGAGATTTAAACCCTGTTAAAACTCTAGTACCAGTGTCAAGATAACTGTTTTAGGCTACAAGTGTAACTAAGAAGTTACCACAATACTATAAAAGCCTTCAACATAAAACCTACAAATTGATTCATGTAGATCTCTTCAATCAATTCTCAACTGAGAACGAAAATACAGTCTCAAAGTCTATTTGGTATAATCTAAACTTAAGCACACTCTAGCCTCAGCGTATAGAAGTAAATCTCACTGCTAAGAAAGAGGTTTATCAAACTCAATATACTCATATTGAGTACAACCTTTCCCTAAAAAATGTGCTTTATCTATCATAAACTCGTTAGTTTCTACTTAGGTTTTAAGAACCCGAATGTTCTCAATAAACATAATATCCAATTAGAACTTTCACCAAATCTCAAATTAGATTGGAATTATGTACTCCATATATACTTCCATCACTTTTCTCAAATTTCCCCACTAATTTTCTAAGTCATGAATCATTGAAATTGATTAGCTCTTATCTCTTATTCGGAACCAAGATCCATTGAAATTAGATAGTTCTTTGATAGCTTCCACTCGGATAGAGATAGCTCCCACTCGATAACAGATTACTCCACTTGAATTAGAAGTTTAAGCCAACTCTTACGTATTTAAAAAACTGATCCATCAATACACATAATATCAATTTCAATAATATTACCCAAGATTTTCTCTCTTACCAAAAAAAAAAAATGTCAAATGTCACATCTTGTGACCCAATATCCATCCAAAACTCACTTAAGTACATTTTTGGACTATTATGTGTATCTCAGAGATACATCTCGTTCTTAATAGACTCATGTTCTCAAACTCATTATCAAGAACTTACATAATTGATTATGAGTCTAAGACAACCCATATTTGGTTGTCTTCATGTCCAAAATTTATACAATTCTAAAGGTACTACTGGTTTAGAGAGAACTTCGTTAACTGATACATTGTAGTTAACCAACACTCTTTTCAAAAGAAAATACATAAATTTGACTACATATCTCAAACCTCATCATATTCAGTTATATTCTTTCCTTCTACACAATACAACATATAATTATTGGCGATTAAGGAATAGTCAATCAAATAAGGATCTCTTTCATTACATAGATCACCGATATACCGTGATAGAGATTCACGCTATTAAATAGTTCTCAAAGTCTTCACTTCCATAATCTAATTTTCTGCTCCACTTCAGAAAAGTCTAAATCAATACAATATTTTCAATTTAAGAAAATCAGAAGCACAACTGAGATGCGTGAATCCTTCTATAAATGTAATGAAAATATAAAATCCATCTCTATCTCTCAAGAAATTCGAATGGATTTACTCAATGAAAGTTTAACTCTTACAGTTTTGAATAGTTTTCTCAACTCAAAACCTCAAACCATTGCACAAATATCCTGAACCATAACTAAGCATCACCATTGTGAGTATGAACAGAAATACCACGTATAAGTTCAAGTAATAGACCACTTTTAGAAGAAAAACTGAGATTAAGTTTAGTGGAGTCTTTGATACTATCTTAATATCAAATAGGAGGTAAGTTTCTCCACTTTGCAACACTAAGTTGCAGTATCAGTCATATAAACTTCTACTCCATCTTCATCATTTGTATATATCTATTTTGTATCAAGCTAAAGACTCGACAATAGAGTATGATACTTCTTGATCTCATATAAAGTGGGTTTCTAACCCTTGAATCAACTATCCACACATCCACTATCCACACAAGATAAGATCCAATATTTATAGTGTTGACACGTAAACAACACTAAGAGGAATATATTCAAGTGCAATATCCTTTAACTCAATCACTTTCGAGCTAAAAGATTCAAACCATATAGTTGAAGCACTTGAACCTTTATAACATTGATCCTCTACCAAATCCACTTTCATTCACTTACTATCTGATATGTTCTTCTTGGTCCCTTTTCTAGTCTCTCCATCTATCCCGCATTTGTTCTAGCTCATATAGTGCTTAAGATCCAAGTCTTATGCAAATTAGAACATTGTCACACAAGTGTATCCTCAACACTTAGCAACATGAGTCGCACGTCTTTTAACTCACACAGCGGGCAGTGTCAATAAAGAAAATTGACACTTCAATTTGTAAGCCACATTGACCTTCAAAATTTTCATCTATTAAGAAGAGACTATTTGAACTTACTACTTGTCTAAAAAAAATGTGGCCAACAAAAATGTCAAAATTTATGCTAACCATCTTAGCCAAGTCACATTCGAGAAAAAGATTATTTATAATAGAACTTAATAATTCAAATGTTCAAGTACTAGAATCTATCCTTTCTCATACTTAACAAAGTTATTATCTTTATTCTCTAGAGTAGTATGACCTACATAAGGTCTTCTATTGCGTGGTTGATGCTCTCTAAAGCATCATGTCCTTCTAATACACTCAAAATCTTATCATGTCAAATGTTATTGCATTTAGCTTATCACATTTATTAAAGTTAACTATATAGATTTTGATGCCATGATCTATCAGTTTTTAGAGACATTTTATTCTCAATCAATACCCATTTATGCACATTCAATTTTGCATCAATGCAAATTAACGTCTACGATAGTTCAACGTTAGGTACGGAGTCGAAAGTTCACTATGTTCGCAATCATCGTCCGCAATTCTATTGTTTCATTATCATAAACTTAATCTCATAATGCAAAATTTTATTGGTTCTAAGTGAGAATTACATTAATTCTTCCATCTTGAGAACTCACACTCAGTTGGTGAATCAAATAGTTCTAGGTAAGATTCTCTCTAAATCTTCCAATCACCGAACTATCATTCAACTGACAGTTAATATGTCTAGGTAAGAATCTCCCTAATTCTACTAACCTTAGCATTTATAACAATACACGAATTAACGATATCATATATTCAATTATATAATTTCATAATATGAAATAAAAGCATAAACATGCACGTTTATCCAATAATGACATATAGCATGATATCACAAATTAATTCTTTCAAAAATAAAACTAACATCATTTAAGTTTTATTTTACAAATCTTCAATCACATTTAAATCTCTATTTCAACACAATCCCAACAAATGGGAAGTGACATCAGAATTCTCATATTCTATTTATCACCAAAAGCTTATGTCCCAAAATATTCACGTGTTCCGCATTAGGTCATGCTCCAGATCCATTTACTTATATCGATAAGCATGAAACATTTTAACAATATTTATAACACGTGCTTTTCTAGCATTCCCTCTAAGGATGCTAGAATTGTGCATATATTCAGTCATATCTGACCGAGCACAAAATTGAAAAATAAGTCACAATGAATCACATAACCTAATCAAGACCCACACAACTCATGAATGTATATAAAATGTGGTATTTTAAATACTTTCGGAGTATTTTTCATTTCAAAAAAAATGAAACACTTTAAAAAAAATAACTCCCACTAGGCAAATGCCACTTAACAAATATTCTTGATTTTTACAAAAAAAATCAGAGTTTAATCAAGTCCAAAAAAATATTTTCAATACTTTTTTTATAATTTATTTCAATAATAAAATAAAAAAAGTATTTTTGATTTTCTGAAGACTATTTTTAATTGCACATAAAAATCAAGAATATTTCAAGGGTCCAGTTGTAATTTTCAAATTGGTATTGAATAAACAACTTCCAAAAATAAATTTTGGGACCAATGTGCAACATGCAATTTTTCAAATTGCATTTGGAAATGGAATAACCAACATTCAAAAATGTGGGGACCACTATGCAATTCTCTCAAATTTGAATTTGGAATTATTTACCTCCACGGTAACAGTTCAGATTTCTGTCAAACCTTCGGAAGGCCATAACTTATTCAATTTAAGGCCAAAAATTATGTTCTTTATACCGTTGAAAAGGTATCGAGAAGATAGATCAAACCATATCAAATGGTTATCATGAAATACAATATGGAAGAAGTTATCATATGATTAAGTTTCGGGTTATACCAATTTTAATGCAAAAAATCATATTTTCATCACAAACTTCGAACCCTCATAACTTCTTCATTTCAAGTCCAAGAATTGTGTTCTTTATATGGTTGGAAAGCTTATGAAAAGACCTTTCTAACCATACTAATCTTACTGCATGAAGATGAACGAGAAAATGGCTGTAAATATTAAAAATTTCTGCAATTTTATCTAGGGTTTCATTTTTCTCCAAATTTATAAAACAAAAAAATTTCCAAACTTTGCAAATATGATCTACATCATATAAGGAATATGTTGTAAAAATTTTGTGAATTTATGTTGCATATTTCATGACATGCCATTAACAATGCTTCAAGTTTCAACAAAATAGTATACATGCATTTTTCAACATGATAATTCAATTTACAGCAAGATAGTATGTAAGGGAAACAACTTTTATGGCTCTGATACCAATGTAAGAATACGCAGCATTCTTTAACATGAATTTCAGGTCAAGAAACTTACTTGAAATGATGAATTGCAAGATTTTTTTGATGGTTGAATCATCTTGCATTCCAAAGCTCCAACAATCTGCATTTCTTGTTCTCCAATGGTACCAATCCCGATTACAATGGAAGGTAATTATTATCCACAATCTAAGTGTCAATTTTTGTGAGATTTCATGTCCAAAATATGGTTCTAAGGATTTTTCACCATACGAATTTTCCCTTTAGTTTTCATGCCATCTTTTTCCCTCTAGTTCCCATGCATAATCATTGGAGGTTATAGGGAGTGGTTTGGGAGTTGTATGTTTGAATTTCAAGTTCAAAGTCCCTCCAACCCTTTTAATAACTTGTGGGTTGGGTCATCCCACATGGGCGACCCACGACCCGTATTTTTCTAACATAAATAAATAGAAAGTTGTAAATAAATGTTTAGTACTTGTGAATCTCTCGAAATATAGGGTTAAAAAGTAAATTAAATATTTAGGAACGGTTTATAATCATGAGCAAACTTAAGCTTGACTCATTTATATATAGTGAAGGTCAGATATTTTAGATGTGTTAAAATTGATTTGAATTTTTAATTATACATCCAGAATCTTAATAAATTACAATATTACATTTCCCTACTACATAAAAGAAGCACTACAAGTTACTATTCACATTTTTGTACCTCTATTTCACTCTTATATGTTTATCATTAGCTAGTTTGTGATTCATTATCCAATTCCTTCTACGCTATTGTTCAGCTATGGGAATTTTTTTCCTTTTAATTAACCTTAAACGAAGTCGTTCGGGCATTAGTTTGGTCAAAACGGATCTTTCCCACTTAATCATCTACCACCGCACAAGAAAGAGTACTCACTATGGCTCGTTTAACATCTCCTCCTCCCACAACTAGTTAAGCCCCTGTTTGACACCCATTAATTTCTCATTCTCATTCTTCATTTCAACCACACATTCTCCAAATAAAATAATATTACACACAAATCAAAAAAAATCCATCACTTTTTCACCACACATTCTCACATCAATTACTATTCCAAAATTTTTCTTTTCCTCAAAATGGATTTCAAACAGGGCATAAACTTCACCTCTCTCCTCTCTAAAATTCTCTTTAATTTCTTTTAGAAGCCATTTTTTTTTTTGCACTTTCACTTTTCGTGTTACAAGAACCATTCTCTTTGCACATTATTTGGAGTTTTGTGTTCTCAGTATAAGCTTTTTTCTCTTCGTGCTAGTTGGTATATGGTTCCATTATCTTGGGCAGAAAAGGGAAAATCGAATATTCTTCATTCATGTACCTTCAATATTTTCTAATGGAATTCTAAGTTAGTGAGTGAAAATGGGTCCGTGAGATAGTGAGTGAAAACGGGTCCATTTCTTCAAGATCTAGATCTTTCTAAAGACGGCCAATCTTTGAAAGCTTTTGTGCATTCGCGGGAATAATCAAGAAGAAGAAAGACGAGATTTAGAAATGACTTCAAGATATGTTGTTCAATAGGTAACAATATTTTGTGTTTGTTTTAATGTCTTAAAGAACTAACCCTGAGGGGTAGCTCAATTGGTCAGACCTTAGGTTTGCTCCGCAATGGTCATCAGTTCGAGTCCCCTCAGACATGGGCGGACCCGGGGGGGTCCGGGGGGGCACGTGCCCCCCCACTTTTGAGTTTTTTTTTTCCCTTTTCTTTTATAAAATCATGTTTGATATCGATTCAAATTCAAATTTTAATCTAAATCAAATTTTTTTTCTGTCCTCATGCCTTTACCTCCCGACACATCCAAACTCACCCAGCCACTACCCGACCCTACCGGCGATGTCACCGTCGCCGGTCACTACCCCAGTCGACCCAACCCTTCCGGCCTCACGCCATATATCTCAAGCCCGAACCGCGAAAACCGTGCAGAGGCTGGAAACCCTAGTACCCGAAGTCGAGCAATCGGCGGTCCAATTGAAGGCGCACATGACGGCGAACTAAATAAATTTAAATTTCGATAATATGCGTTTATTTTAATAATTCTCTAACGATCGCACGCTAATCAAATCTACAAATTACTTATGTCATTTCGAAACTTATTTCAAGAACTACATTATGTGTATATCGAATAGTTCAAATATATATAAAAAATAGTTAAAAATATGTTAAACGTGAGTCTTTAAAAAGACGTTTAACTCGCATTTTAAAAAAAAAAATCAATTATTTCATTAACATTTATTATTTTTGCGATACAAATTTCTCAATGTAATTTTCATCATTTTAATAGGAAATTTTCAAAATTTTACATCCGAAAAAGTCATATCCCATGTAAATTTTCGGATGTAAAATTACATTGGGTATAATTTTTTTGGACGTAAATTTTCGAATGTAAAATTTCTCTCAACTTCTTTGAAAGTTCGATTGTGCCCCCCCAACGTTCAAGTTCTGCGTCCGCCCTTGCCCTCAGGGCCACTGAGGTGAAAAACAGTTGTAAACTTCAGGGCCCCTTGGGATTAATCGAGGTGCGCGCAAGTTGGCCCGGACATCCACGGTTATCAAAAAAATGTCTTAAAGAACTTGGGGACGAAGAGGTTGTCCAAGGTGGCAGAAAGGTCGTCCGAGGGAATGGATATTGTGACCGAGGAGATGGAACGTAGAAAGCGAAAGTTGTTGGGTAAGAGAATGATAATACCATCACAACACATGAGTTCTCCATTCATATCGGCACAAAGAGGAGAATATTTATGGACGACATAAACGTCGATCTCTTGTAGAAGGTCAACCCGATGAAGAAGATATGGTTCCTTAATGGTAGAATAAGCTAGGAAGTCCATTAGCGTCCACGCAAGCAAATTCCAACACGTTTTGACCAGAGACTTGGACAGAGAAAGTTGCTATTTATGGACGTGGGAGATGTTTTATGATGTGAGACAAAAATGTTCAGACACCGACAATATGATCAAAGATTAATCGCACATTAATAAACAATTACAAACAACTCAACCAAAGCAAGATAATCTAAACTCAAGCAAACAAGTGTGAAATACGCGAGAGAGAAGATCGAATGTGGCTTCAAGTGTAAAGAGTTGTATGAGATTTAAATGTTACAAAAGTTGCTATTTATAGAGTTCATCCAAAGTGGTAACCGTTGGATAAGAACAATGTGGCTACATTTCCCAGATTGAAGCCTCACATCACTAGCCTACTACGTATTTAATACAATGACAACGGGTCAGCCACCCTACATTTTAGGCGACATCTTGACATTCATTATTATAAACATTATATCAATCATTCTCAGAGATTGCCTAAAGATCCTTGGAGAACCAGCGAGGGCTTCTGTCAAAGAGAGATGTGGATTGGAGGGCTTCGGCATGAAGGGCTTCGGGACGGAGAGCTTCGACTTCTTCTTTGACTTCTTTACTTTGACCAATTGGGGTCTTTGTTGACTTGTCAACTTTGACTCATATCTCCACGTGGACTATCACATAATCTTAACTTCTAGCATGGTGACGAGGCGAAACATATTGAACTATAAATCAACTTATAGGTATTGATGAATTTGCTGACACTATTTTCTAGCATTACACATCAATTGGGGAAACTTCAAATCATAAATGCTAAGCAATAGTTTCATGACATAGTGGGGGGAGTGGCTTGGAGACGATGTAAGCACAATTTTACATTAAGTATGGTCATGCTATATGTTGTTATTTACTATTTTCGTTAATGTAGCATATCGACCTAGCAATGTATCTCTTGTGATTTGAGGACTAATCCCCATGGAATCATATGAAATAGAACGCATAGAAAGGAAGAAAAATATTCTCCGTGTGTTTTTCAACATACAAAGGTTTATTTTAAAAATTCCTAAAATTATATTTTAAATTTTTATTTTTGAATAAAATCAAAAGAAGAAACAAAGGAAAATTTATCTACGTATCTGGAATCATTCGGCAGTTAGAGAGTTCTAGACTTTGCGTTCAAAGATGCTCTGGGCATCAAGCAAATGTGTAAAGATGTGAGCCTAATAAGTTGGAGGTTCCAGATTATCTCTTTTATTACTTAAACAAGAGTATCCATCGCCGGGTAAGAAGTGGGAGAGTTGTACACGTGCCAACATTTCTGTGTTAGCTTAAATACACACTGGTTTGTAACTGAGGTCGATTTTACAAAGACTGCTATATATGTCTACGACCCTGTTAGATAATGTCTTACCCAATGTCAGTTTGTGAAGAACTTAGGGTCCATTTGATTACAAAGGTGAAATTTGAGTGGAAAGAAAATGAATTACAGAGAATTGAATTGCCTAGAATTTGTTTTACTAAGAATTGTAATTAATTGTGTTTGATTTATATAATTTTCCATCTAAAAAATGTTGGAAGTTTGGTATCCATTTGACTTTGTTTTTCATGAAAGTTGTCCATTAAAATGATAGTTTTTTTTACTATTGGGTCTAGAATTTGTTCCAATTACCAAAAAAAAAAAAAATTATCATACCGAATACCATTCGTTTGACATTATTTTGCATGAAAATTGTCCATTAAAAGAAAAAAGAAAATTTTACNGTTTTCCAGGAAAACCAAGAATTGGGTGGAAATGAATTCCATGAAAAATCTAACCTACCAAACAGCTTAAAAGGTGGAAAATGGAAAACGAATTCCAACTTCCCTAGAAGATTTTGTGCAATCAAACAGGCCTTTACAGTTAATTCATTCTCCTAACATGGCTATCCATCTAATCTTCAACTTGATGAAAAACTAATAGTTGTGAGGGTGGATGACAAAACACATCATAAGTTTCTTAATAAAAATAAAAATTGTAATTTTATTCGGATTTATATAAATGTTAATTGATCTTTTACTATTTATTTGCAAGATGATTGTGGTATATTTACGATCCAGTTTATTGAATTCCTAAGCATTGAATGGTCGGCACTCCTCGTTAAAAACCATTAAATGTACAAGTGGAGGATAAAGCTAGCGAGTGATTTGCATATACTTAACTATGACCAGTAGTGTTTTGCAAATCCACTTTTTAAATATGTTAATTTTTTGTACAAGTAGATTTAAGTTTTGTAAATTATTATTTATGTCAAATGATATGAATTTATACATATTTTCAAGTTATAAATATTAATAAGGATGATTTTGATATATTTACGAACGAGTTTTTTGTATTTCTAAGTATTGGATGGTCGACACTCCTTGTTAACAGCCATCACATGTCTAAGTGGAGGATGAAGATAGCGAGTTTTTTTTGTATATACTTATACCAGCATTGTTTGTAAATGTACTTTTTAAATATGTTCCTTTTTTTGTACAAAGTTCATTTATGATTTGCAAATTATTATTTATGTCAAATGATATGAATTTATATATATTTTCAAGTTATAACCATTAACTAATAGTGTTTGACATATTATAGTCTCACTAACGGTGAATTACATTTCGTAAGTTATAAATGTTAAATTAAATGTGTACGATCACGAATTTACATATTGAACTATTCTTAACTTCTTAAATAATTGAAATATTGTACATCATCATCCTCTAACCTTTCAAAAGCTTTTTGGAACTATAAAGCAGCTTCCAACATTAAATATGTGGAATTCCACTTAGTCGATACATCCAAAAATACATGTGATTTACAATCAATTTTTTCTTAACTTGCACACTCCTTAACTTTTGTTCTCTAGCAGTAGAAGATTTAACATATTTCACTGCATGACGAATAATAACAATTAATGCATGTACTTCTTTCAATCCCTCACATACAATCAAATTAACAGAATGCGCACAACACTTCATATGCAAATATTTTCCATCCAAATCACACTCATCACTACTCCTACCAATCATCTTCCTCTTAAGATAAGAAATAGCCATTTCATTTGTAATTGTATAGTCAACCGTGATTGTAAAGTGTGTAGTGAGAAACATCTAGTCGACTTCGAAGGATTTTCCTCAATTGCAATTTTTAATCCAAATATAATTAATAAATATCTCTAACAATAGTCCTACAAGGAGGACGATCAAAACTCGAACATGCTACACGACAAAATTGTCTAAACCACTGACCTTCGACAAAGCTAAAAGATAGCTTATCAATTACTATCATCTTAGCACATGTAAATCTACATTCTTCTTTATTAAAGCCAACAACAATAGGATTGTTCCCACCACACTCAGTTGGACTTTTTTACCTTTTGTCTTCTATCCTTCCTGAATATTTCTTACAATAAAGAACCAAATGATTCTTCAAGGTACTGGTCACACACTTCCTAGCCCCACAAGCATAATCTCGCCCACAATAGTTGCACGTACGCCTAACATTTTCATCTTTTGGATCTCCTATAATAGTGAAGTGTTCCCATACATCCGAAAACTTCCTATTTTTCCTCTTCCCGAAACATTATTGTGGAAGTGAAGGAAGAAATGTAGCACTTTTTTCTAAATTTGTTGTTGGAGGAGTTTCACCGATAGTTTCTATTTCACCATCCATATCCATGTTCATCATTTTTCCCTGTTTGTCATAAATAAGAATAACATATTAACATAATACAACTATTAATCAAGCTGAGAAACTATTCTAAAAATAGGGGAATAGAATGATTTAGACAAACAAAAACGATTTTTTTCCTAAATTTGAATAAGAGATTATCCACTATTATGTGTTTCCAGAAAGGACAAAAATATCCAAGGAACTTAGTCTCACCTTTCTGGGTCCAAATGTGCTTTCCTTGGATGAGGCAAAATACACGCGATTCTAATATTTTACCGACTCCAAAGGATAAAAGCCAGAACTTAGAAAGAAACATTGTCCTTCCCTAACTTTCATCGGGATATCAAGTCAAAATTTACACTCACTACAGATATGATTCCATGCTAGATTTTAGCCACCTAAGAAAGAACCTGAAAATGGTAGAGCTCATCTTCAGCTCTGAAAAAAAAAATTAGACCAATACTTAGACAGGGAGACAAGTCTCAACTGTTTCTCCGTCTTCACCTATGAAAGCATGTTGAACACTAAAACATGGAAACTAAAACATCTTTCAGTGGATAACATAACTGTTAATAGTTTTATTTATTTAGCATGCGAGATATATAGAAATAAAGAGAAGGAAATGGCAAGTCGATAAATGCTTGATGAAATTGCAGAAAACAGTACATTGAGGCTAGAGTTCGACTCTATTTCCTTAAAACGATTTTGGCCTGCTATGGTGCTTTACAGTTGACACCAATCGCCTCCCAA